>CANUEX010025858.1:0-106588 GCA_948099535.1 Jatropha multifida | reverse complement strand
TGTAAATTATTAGCCAATAATATTACGCCACGTAATATTATGGGGATCGAAAATCATTTTGGTTCGCCCGAAAATTTATTGAATAACCATTAATCGATTAAAAATCGGACCAATATTTCTTTAATTGGACCGAATTAATTTTAATTAGACCCGAATCGGATATTTTCGAAAAATACTGTGCGTCACTATTTTTTTCTCCCCGGCAACTTACCTTGGACGGTTTGTTTTTATTTAATAATTAAAAACTTTATAATATTTTATTATTTTTTTTTATTATTATTATTTTTTTTTATTTTATTTTTATTTTAATATTTTTTTTTTCTTTAAATCTCCATCATCTTCCTCCTTGATCTGCAACACCATCGACTCCACCTTCTTCCTCCTCCTCTCACTGTGCCTCCACCTCCATCACAGCCAGCCACTGCCACCATCTTCTCCTTCTTCTTCCTTCTTCTTCTTCCTTCTCTTTTCTTTCTTTCTTCTTTCTTCTTCCTCTCCCCTGCGTTTCTCTGCTGCATTCTGCCTCTCTTTCTCGCTGCCTCTGCTGCAGCAGCAGGAACGCCAGCAGCTCCTTCAGCCACGAGCTCCGCCTCAACTCCTCCTCCTTCTGTCTCGCGCCGCCACGACAGCAGCTCCTTCCTCAGGCCGCCACAGCAGCTGCTCTTCCTCCAGCAGCAGCCACTTTCTCCAGCAGAGCAGAGCAACAGCTACAGCAGCTCCTCCGCCTCTCTCTGCGCCACCACGAGCTCCTCCTTCAGCAGCAGCTTCTCTCTTCCTTCCTCAGCCGCGCCACAGCCACCAGCAACGCACCAGCAGCCCTCCTCCGCCTCCCCTGTGCCGCGCCACCCTTGTTGCAGTAGAGCAACAAGCTCTGCAGTTCATTTCAGCAAATCCCAGCCACTGCAGCAGGAGCTGCAGCGCCACCGGACCACCACAAGCCGCCACTGCTCTCCACCTCGTCGTGCCACCACTTCCAGCAGCTCCTCCTCCACGCCGGTCACCGCAAGACAAGCTACAAACGTGATTTTTGGAAATTTGATGATTATTGGGTATAATTTACTATTTTTAGAATTTATTCGATTATAATAAAAGAGATTAAGAAAATAAAACTCAATTTGTCTCTTAAATTTAAAAGTAATGTACAATTTACTCAAAAATCAATTTTTGTACAATTTACACCGTTAAATTATAAAAAAGACAAAATCCATTTTTCGAAAAAGTATAATTTTTACCAAAATAAAAATTTCAATTTAAATCAAATATAGTTTAAAAAATATTTAATTTAAATTAAATATAATTAAAATAATAAATAAATATTTTTCAACAAAATATTCAATATAATTAAATATTTTTTAATTTTTTAAATGAAACATTTAATTTAATTACATTTTAATTTTGTATAATCATTGTATTTTCTTATTTCCTAAGTTTAAACTTTTAAATATTTTATTAATTAAAAATATTAGAAAAATGGATTTCTTTAAAAATAGATTTGTTTGTTTTTTATGTAAATTCAAGAAGTGATATATATAAAAAGTGGATTTTTTTTAGCAATTCATTTAAAATAACCTGATCCATACCTTTTGCATCAATTACACCCCTATTTTGACCTTAATCCCCTAAACACCCTAATTTAAAAAGTCAATAATAATTGTACCTCAATTTAAAATCAAGATTTAAAAAAATAATAAACAATTCATTTATAGGACCCATACACTAACACAAAGGTTAATTAACTCATTAACTCTGATTCAAAACGCACAGTTTGGAGTAATGAAAAAACAAACCCTAAAAAACAAATTCTCTCCTATTCCTCCTCTACATCTCTTTGTGTCTAACCCTCATTCAATTTCTCGCAACACACGACAAAAACCAATGTTTTCTCTTTTTTCCATTAATTCGACTAACAGATCTAAATCTCTTCCTTTAATCACCGCTGTCCGTGCGCCGGAGCTTGAAAATAAGTTTTTCACAGTTAAGGAACCTTCAGTCGCAGCTCCGACGCCCATCGAACAGTGGACTGCTGTGCTAATAATATAAGGGATAAATTCAAAATGCTGAGTTAGATGGATGTTGTGCATGTGTTTGGCGGCCAAATGCCTATCATTAAGGTCAAGTGGAGATGGTGTTTGATTTGAATTGCACAGGAGAAGTAGAAGTTAGCATGAAGACAATGTTTTTGGATTTGATTTTTTTGTTTTTTCCTTTCTTAAAAAACGATGCCATTTTTTGAATCAGGATTAATAGATTGATTAGTTAATCATTATTTCAATATTTGGGACCCATATATAAATTATTTATTATTTTTTTAGACCTTAATTTTAAATTATAGTATAATTATTAAATGATTTTTTAAATTAGAGTATCCAAGAAGGCAAAATGAAATGTAATTAATACAAAACGTATAGATGAGAATATTTTAAATGAATTACTCTTTTTTTTCTCTCGCAAATTGTATATTGTTTTAGGGACAAATATTTTTCAGTAAAAATCGGTTTATTTGCCGTCTTAAGATATACTGAAGAATCAACATCGTTTTGATGTCGGTTAAACCTACATCAAAAACCCTATATCAAAAACCCTACATCAAAACGACGTAGCCTTTTGGCACGAAGCTCTTCCCTTGTCCATATCTCATTCTTCTGCTTGCCACCATCGCTCATCGTCGCTTTTCCTCTTGCCTCTCATCCAAGAGCTGACTCTTACAACGACTCAACGAGCGGCCATCTTTCGCAAGTCGCATTTGCAGTCGCAAGGTAATTTGTTTATTCTTTACACTGCAAATGAGTATGTGGTTTGATTTTGTAGGTGTAAATATTTGTTGATATGATACAGCAAGTGAAATGGTGGTAGGGAGTTTGGGGAATGACTTAGCGTTTTGCTATCGTTCTGTTTAGATGTAAATTAACATACTACTGTGACTATGCAGTTGCAGTGACTTTTTCCAGTGCATGGTATTTACTTGCATCCATGCTAGATTTTCATGCCTCACCTGTTTTAACTTATGATTTTATGTTTATTTGCTTCTGTCTTCGGAGTTGTTAACTTTTCTTCTTTTACATTTTCGGATGCAGTTCTGATATTTGTTATTAATAGTTATTTAATTGATGATATTTTAGCAAATAGTGCTTATCTCACTTCTTTTTCCTCCATGACGCTACTATTAGTCTTAATACTAGCAATAATAATTATATTTAAGTCAATAAGTTGTTGCAGAGGCCGTTTGAGTACTGCTAGAATAAATAAGAAGAGTAAGGAGAAGTAAAAGAAGCAAAAGAGCAGTGCAGGAAAATGCCTCTAGGAGATAAGGCAGGATGGGAAAAGAGTGAATCTCGATACTGCGGAGTGGAAACAGAGTTTGATGATGACATGCCTCAGCTTCTCTCTTTCAATCTCTCCTCTGGCGGTTTTGATTTCGTCCTTGCTCCTCTGGTTCGTTTCTGTTGGAGTTATTTATTTAGTTGGTATGCATATCTTAATTATTTTAACTATTTTTCCCTCTGTGGTACTATGGCTAATAGAGGCCAATTACCCATTTAGGGTATCAGCTGCTTCTGTTTGTTTTTTAATATTTTCTTTTGAGTCTCTCATCTTTTTTTTTTTTCTTTTGAACACTCTATGGAAGTCCTAGTCACTGGTAACCTTTCCCATTCTTAACTTGTTAGTTATAGAATTCTCAATCACCTTGTTTGTTATGTTTCAAACATGGTGGCTAGTTAGCCAGTCACATATTAGCTTATTGCTACTTTGTGTGAATGGTAGTATGCTAACCTACATCAATGTTATGGTGGTCTTCTGTGTCTTTGCTGATAGACTTCCAGCAACATTTTTTTTCTAGTATAATTATGCCTATTGTTTATGAATTTCTCCGCATCATAACATCATAACATCGTGACAATATGCTATACTTGTTTTTTTCAGCCTCACATCCTTTATATAGTTTTCTCTGATATTATCAAACTCTATTGTTTCCTATAACTTCCAGTGAGGCTTTGTTAGTAAAGAGCATAATATTCTGCTTCTGAAAAATGTACAACTTTATGACACAGATGAATCCCACCTATAGACCGAGCTTGATGGAACAAGGAAAAAATTGTGGTGGATCGTGTGTTCTGCCTTTCGCTGGGTCAGATTTAGTTTTGAGCCCATCACAGTGGAGTAGTCATGTTGTGGGTATGAAATCTTTGAATTCACATCTGTAACTTTAAGCATGTTAATACTCTTTTTCTTTTTTAATCTATCTGTCTTGATTATAGTTTGAGCTATTCTTCCATTGAGTATTAATTCGACAAATTTGTTATTTTTGCACTAGTGGTTAGAATCAGTACACAACTTTCTACTTTTTATTTGAATCAATTGAGGAAAATATATGCTCTTAAAGTTCTAGTTTCCTAATTGCTAGACACATTGCTTGATGTACTGTTCTGTTTAATTTTATGTTTTAGGCTTATCCATACTATGACTTTTTGTGTTTCATATATCTCTTTTCCTTTTCTATAATGATTTTTCAGTGGTTGCAGAAAACTGCTGAGTTTAATTCTAGGAGATATTTAGTTGCATCAGTTTTGGTGCTTTATTAAAGCAGGCAACATTTTATGATATTGTTTACTTGCTGCCATTGTAAGCTAGATCTTTCAGCGATTTAACTGTTCAGCTTGGTCACTTTTTTTCTTTTCCTTGAAACTACCATGTGCCAATGATAATGCTTATCAATGGTCAACAAATAGAATGAACCCTTAATATTGGATGCCTAAGTGGAGCTGATGGATTGCTGGAAATGGTAATGTAAATTGTATGTCGATTGCTGTAGGATATCATTATCACTTTAAACACCGTTCTTTTAAACTCTATTGAAATTTCATGCTTTTTCATTCAATTATGGTGCGTATGGGAAAAGTTGCATAAATTAAACTATCAATTATTGATTCTTAACACTTGAGGCTTTACTGTTTTGACTTCATTGCTTGTTTAATTATGTGTTGTTTAATTATGTTAGATCTGCTTACTTACGGGCAATCTTGTGGGCATTGGATTCCCTTGTAAAATTCTCACTTCTTGTGTTTTGATTTTTCTTTTTTCACAGGAAAAATTAGTTCATGGATTGACTTGGATTCAAAAGATGAAACTCTACGGCTGGATTCTGAAATTACTCTGAAGCAAGAAATAGCCTGGGCTAATCATCTTTCTTTACAGGTTTAATCATTGGAATGATTTTACACACTTTGATTGCTTTTGCAAGTATTATAGAAGTGGTGAAGTCAATGTGTTTTATAATAAGGTCATTGGGTTCACGAACAAATGAATTTTCTTCGAGAAAATATTGAATGGAACTTCCTTTCTTTATTCTTTAAAAAGAAAAAAAGTGCTTGTGGTCTAGAAAGTATGTCTTTACAAATATCCATGACCCTGGATGTGCTGTAGGAAGACATTAACCTATAATATCCCTTACTTGCACCCACCTTTTAGAAGACCAGTGACACTAACTTTTAACAATCTCCCAATTCCCTCCTAATGGTTGCAATATTTTGATATTTTCTCATGTTCATAGATGTTAGGGATGGTTTTCACGGGAAAGCCCTTTGAAGAGCCTATGGTGTTAACCTTATGATTATCTGCTGCAGGCCTGCCTTCTTCCTTCTCCTAAGGGTGCATCCTGTGCTAACTATGCAAGGTGTGTAAATCAGATTCTACAAAGCTTGAACAGTATGCAGGTGCGTTTCTTAATCCCGACATCTATTTTATTTTATTTTATTTTTGAATATCAAAATTTTTCATTATTGTCTCTTTTCTAAATTACTTCCTTATTGAAGTTGTGGCTTAGGATTCCACTGATGAAGACTGAAGAGGATTCTACGGACATAAACTCAATTAATTTGGTGAGAAGCCCCAATTTTTCTCAAATCTGTTTGTAGGTGGATATGTATTTATTATAAACCAAAGTAGTAGGAAGCAAGTGTGTTTCTTACTGATTTCTCGGTTCTCTCAATTCCTATGTTTGTAAAATAGACATGACATGAGCCAAATATTGTATCTGATAAAAGATCTCCTTTTGCACGGAACATCTTGTCGTGGAATAACTATGTTTGGGCCTTATAATCTTTGAAGCATTGCTGAATTGACTTTGTTGAGCTATTGTTTATTGAATATTACACGGTTAGTCTGGAGTTGTATTTATAAGAAGGATGGAATTCATCTTTTTTAGCTTTTTCAAATGCAGATTGATTCTTGGGAACTATGGAATTCATTTCGCCTTCTGTGTGAACATCACAGTCAATTAGCGATTGCACTAGATATTTTGTGAGCAAAACTCTGGTCCATAATGTTTTATTCCTTCATTAGCTTTTATCTGTTATGCATAAATTCTTATAATACATGCTTGTTCTCTAGGAGTTCCCTACCATCAGCAAACTCACTAGGCCGTTGGTTTGGAGAATCTGTTAGAGCAGCCATAATACATACTGATGTAAGTATATACTGGGTTTCAGTGCAGTGTATTTCGTTTATGAAATAAATCAGTTGCATTTTGCTTCTGTGGTTACTTTGTTTATAATGAAAACATTATTGATTTACCAGTCTTTCCTAACAAATGCACGGGGTTATCCATGCCTCTCCAAGCGGCACCAGAAGCTTATTACTGGGTTCTTTAACCATTCCATACAGGTATGCAAATTCTTACTTTTTGGTGTTCATTGTGCATAGTTGTGGGTCTTGGAGGTGGATCGTGTGATTTCCCGTTTTGACATTGCTGCTTCTCTTTATTGAGTTTAAGAATGGCATTACTGAGGTGATGCTAACAATTGACTTAGAATAGTTATTCCAAGGAAAGGTATTGTTATGTTTTGGAATCTTACACTTTTTGAGCAAATTTTCCAGCCTGAGATATTATTTCCAGTACTTTGATTATTATGTTCTATTTCTTATCACATTTTGTCACTACTAATGTTTCAGATGTAATTGTTGATTGCTGAGATGCATTGACTAATCTTGGTGCTTCCAAAAATCTTTCCAGATTGTTCTCTCTGGAAAACCTGTACACAGCGTTCCAAGGGAAAGCTTAGATTTATCTGCGAATCATTTTGATTGTAATGTTGGGGGTAAGTTTTTTTTAGTGCTGTGTCAAATCTCAAAGGTGTATGCTTCAGTTGAATTGTGATCGAGTTTTCTGTTCTGCACTGCATGCACAATCACCTATAAGGGTTAATACATCCTTTTGTTTGTAGATGTTCAGAGGCATCCCCTGAGATCATATTTGGACTATGTTGGTTACCTCTTTCAAAGGATGGATCCGCTGCCTGAGCAAGAACGTTTTGAGGTGCTTCTCTGTCAAATGCACACCTAAAATAGGTCATTGTTATTTTGTTTGAAATTCATTTTCGTATTACCCCTTTTGAATCATTTGGTCTCTTATGCCAGCTTGGGTATAGGGATTTTCTACAGTCGCCCTTGCAAGTAAGTTTTTTGTGGCTCACACTCGTCTAATTTCATTTATTGACAAAGATTTTCCATCAGCATATGACCTTCTTGAAAAAGGAATTTTTCAATATTTTATAATTTATGATAATCCCAAATTTCATTGATTAACTGCTCATTGGGATTTTCTGATTCTCTTTTAGCCCCTCATGGATAATCTAGAGGCACAAACATACGAGACATTTGAGAAAGACTCAGTGAAATACATCCAGGTGTGACTATCTCTAGCTCAAATTATTTTGGAACAGAATATTGAATGCTTAATAATTCCTTCATCTGTGCCTCTGTCATTTATGCATTTGTGGATAAAGTGAAATGCATGCTTGACAAATAAATTCTGAACGAGCTTGGCAAAAGCTATTTTCATTTGTCAAGTTAAAATGAACTAGTTCAAAGATGAATTTCTCACTTACCAGACCAAAAATCGTGTGAGATTGATTCAATTATGTTTATCGATTTACATCTTCTTTTAGATGGTTTATATTTCAATTACTTCCTTTTGTTGTTCACTTTTGTTAGTAGAAGTGCATCAAAGTTAATTATCAATAATATGCTAAAAGTACTAAACTATAATAAATAGTTTAATGGCCCCATAAGAAAAAAAGACGAGATCGAAGTCCCAGCCTTATATTTAATCATCCCCCTTCCCTGATTTTTGGCTCACATAAATATTCATGTTGTGTGGCAATGTTTACAAATTTAGTTTATGTTGTTGAATATGGATATGCTTATTGAGGTTTGCTCAAGTGAAGCAAACAAGGAACCGAACTCTTTGAATTTTCTTTGAGACGAGCGAAGTTTAAGCTTATCTTTTTCGGTTTTGAATCAACCCTGAAAATTTGCAAACTCAACTTTGTTTGGTTTGGTTACTTTAAGCCGTTATCTTATATTGATTGGTCATGCATGGTTGTGCATGCTTACCTTTCCGAATTAAATGATATTATGCGTATGATAAGAACCCAATTTCACGTAAGCCATTGCAAGTTTATTCGAGAAGGAAAGTTACAAGTCAGCAGCAACTTCAGCTACTTGACTTACTTGGTCAAGAGGAGAACATCATGGCAGCAGATTTTCAGGAGCCATTATCTGCAGTTTGTTGAGCACCTCTCCCACTTTCTACTACACATGTCTTAGTTTTCAGTTTTCAATAAACTCTTGGTTCTCTATTATATAAAGATCAAGCTTCATATTTTTGCAAGGCATTGTTGAAGTTTTTAATTGTTATTTTGGAGAGCTGTCCCTCTCAAATTGGACTAATTTTTCTGCATTAAAAATTCCAGTTTTTCCATTCCATTCCCATTATTTCCATCTCATTTTTCTGTTCTATCATTTTTAGTATCAGAGCCTGCTCAATCCAAGATGGTGGTCAGCACCCGAAACACCCCCCTTGTACAAACTGATCCACAAAATCCCCAGACTACCCGTCCATCATCATCGGCTGCTCCACCTGTTCCTATTGATCCTATTGCAGCCCACCTTGCTGCTATTTCTTCTCGTTTGGAAGCTTTGGAGAACTTGAGAGACAATGTAGCCGCCTTGAAGGCCCAGGCAAGTTTCGCCCCACTAGTTGCATCTCGTTCTGCAGCAGATACCCGAAACAGAGGCAAGGAGCCAGTGGCTGGTTATCCAAACTAGAGGCGTCATAGTTGACCAACTGATGAACAGGAAGAAGTTGAGAATTCATGGAGACGTCCTTAGGGCCACCGCCCATACACGGAGATGGACTTTCCCAAGTTTGAAGGAGGTGATCCTCATGGATGGATCTTAAAAGCAGAAAAGTATTTTCTCTATTACCAAACACCAGAAGACCTCAAAGTTGATGTGGCAGCAATGTATTTGGAGGGCGGTGCCTTAGATCTCCTCTTGGCTCAATTCTGAATGGATAATTGTTTACTGGGATGAATTGGTCAAGCTTTCCAAGAGAATTATGGCCCTACCGAATTCCAGAATCCAGACGAATACCTTTGCAACATTCGACAAACTGGAACGGTGCAAGAGTACCGCCAAGAATTTGCCAAACAAACAACTCGGGTTACTAATTGGCCCGACCATTGTTTGCTAGTAGTTTTTTTGAACAGATTGAAGGATGATCTCAAAGTTGACGTCCAGATTCACAAACCTTGTACTGTTTATAAGGCAATGAGTCTTGCATTAGAGTTTGAATCCAAATTGGGCTCTAACAGGGGACAACGCAGCACTTCTTGGGTAGTAAGCACAAAGCCCATTATTTCAACTCAACTCACCTGTGTGCCTCCATGCGATAACTTAACTGTAGCACCTCAGCCTACTTCTGGGAATAGATTAAACGCCACAAACCCAACTCGTACTTGGGATCAAGAGTGACAAACAAGAATCGCTCGGGGACTCTACTTTCGCTGCAATGAGAATTATAGCCCTGGTCATCGTTGCAAACCTCGAGCTCTTACCTTGCTGGAACTTACAGATGGAGAGAAGAGCATGGATTGGCTGATGGTCCTTGTGTTGATTACGATATTGACATTTCACAAGAAGAAGATGCCACAGGAGTTTCTTTTCATGCAATTTTAGGAACAACCACAATCACCACCATGAAATTCAGAGGCATTCTCAATTCACGAGAGGTACTTATTTTAGTGGATAGTGGCTCTACCCATAATTTCATAGCCAATACAATTGTCGAAGAATTGAAGATTCCTGTACGATCGGTGCCTCTTTTTGGTGTGCAAATTGGAAACGAGGATATTATTCGTTGTACGCAAATCTGCAAGGAGGTTAAGGTCCAGCTGCAAGACCTGCACATCACGCAACCCTTTTACCCCTTCTCAATTTGAGCAGACTTGGTTCTTGGCATTTAGTGGCTTGCATCTCTCAACACAGTTCAGGCAAATTGAAACGAAATGTTCCTAATTTTCACATTGCATGGACAGCGTTTCAAATTGCAAGGTACTCTCAAAACCTATCAACCAGTCACCTTTAACTATCTTTCCAACACCCCGCCTGCTACTACACCTCTTTGCCTAAAAACATTACTAGCTGAATATGACACAGTGTTTCAAGAACCCACTACTCTTCCACCATTCAGAAGCCATACACACACCATTCCTCTTCTTCCAAATTTGAAATCACCAAACATTCGGCCATACAGATACCCATATTACCAGAAAATCGGGTTTGAAAATTAGGTAGCTGCCTTGCTGGAATCAGGATTTATACGCCCCAGCTCTAGTCCTTTTGCAAGTCCAGCATTGTTTATCAAGAAAAAAGATGACACCTGGAGGATGTGCATTGATTATCGCTCTTTGAACAAGCTGACTGTTGCAGATAAATATCCTATTTCAAATATTGATGAGTTGCTGGATAAGTTACATGGCACCACAATTTTTTCAAAAAATTGACCTTTGCTCCGATTATCATCAGATTAGAGTTCAACCAGAAGCCATAGCCAAAACTGCATTCTGTACACATTTTGGGCATTATGAATTTGTAGTCATGCCATTTGGCTTGACTAATGCACCGTTGACTTTTTAAGGGGTGATGAATGATCTGTTTTGGCCTTTTCTCTAGAAATTTATTTTGGTATTTTTTTATGATATTTTAATATATAGCAGCTCTTTAGAACAACATCTGGACCACCTACGAACTACTTTGGCTTTATTGCGAGACAATCAATTCTATGCCAAAGCCTCCAAGTGTTTGTTTGGGCAACCTGAGATCAATTTCTTAAGTCATGTGGTCTCAGCCCAATGTGTTATGGTAGACCAAGACAAAATTATAACAGTTCAGTCATGGCCCATCCCTACAAAAACCACTGAATTACGTGGCTTCCTTAGGCTTACGGGCTACTATCACCGTTTTGTCAAAAACTATGGTTTAATGGCTTGCCCTTTAACTGATCTTACGAAGAAGAACGGGTTCAAGTGGTCCCCAGCAGCAGAAAAGGCTTTCCACACCCTAAAGCTTGCGTTGATGTCTGTTCCAGTTCTTCAACTTCCCGATTTTTCGAAAGTTTTCATGATAGAGTGTGATGCCTCGTCTGATGGCATTGGGGCTATCCTGCTGCAAGATGATCATTCAGTTGCTTATTTTAGCAAAGGCTTCTCCTTCACCAATCGCTACAAATCTGCCTATGACAGAGAATTATTGGCTTTGGTGTTGGCTTTACAAAAATGGCATCACTACCTCTTAGGACGCCACTTTTTTGTAAAAACTGATCACTATAGTCTAAAATTCCTATTGGAACAGAGGGTAACTACTACTAAACAGCAACGGCTTCTTCTCAAATTGCTTCCTTTTGACTTTTCAATCATTTACAAAGTTGAAAGAGAAAATAGAGGAGCTGATGCACTTTCACGAAGACCTCAACAAACGGAATTACTGGCGTTGGCTCTTCCTGTTCCTTTAGATTTCAAGGATGTGCAAGTTGCTCTCCTAGTAGATCCATACACACGAGATGTCATGCAGGCCAAAGGTGCCGATGCCACAGCCTATCCTAATTTCCAGGTTTCTGGGCAGAAACTTTACTACAAAAATAGGTTGGCGATCCCTGACAATAGCCCTCTTTGACCGAAATTCTTATTTGAGGCACACAACACACCAATAGCTAGTCACGGTGGCTATCTAAAAACACTCAAACGCCTCACATCTAGTTTCTTTTAGCCCCAAATGAAGCAAGATGTCAAACATTACGTTCAACAATGTTTACAATGTGAACAATACAATGTTTACAATGTTTATGATCTGATTGCTGGCCAGTTTCCATAGTTTCAACTTGAGGACAAGTTGTTTTTCCATGAGGGGAGTATTGATAAGAACTCAAGTCCACGTAAGCCATTGCAAGTTTATTCCAGAATGAAGGTTACAAGTCAGCAGCAACTTCAGCTACTTGACTTACTTGGTCAAGAGGAGAAAATTATGGCAGCAGATTTTCAGGAGCCATTATCTGCAGTTTGCTGAGCACCTCTCCCACTTTCTACTGTACATGTCCTAGTTTTCAGCTTTCAATAAACTCTTGGTTCTCTACTATATAAAGACCAAGCTTCGTATTTCTGTAGGGCATTGTTGAAGTTTTTAATTGTTATTTTGGAGAGCCGTCCTTCTCGAATTGGACAATAATTTTTCTGCAATAAAAATTCCAGTTTTTCCATTCCATTCCCATTATTTCCATCTCATTTTTCAGTTCTATCAGCGTATGACATCAGTTGTAGTCTTTATAGGAAAATACTCTCATTTATAATTTGTCAAGGAAAATGTTTAACATAATATTGATCCACAAAATTAATCAATTATTGTAATTCTGTCTGTTTCTTCTCTTTTCTCTCTTTTCTTTCATTGCTGCTGCTACTGCTGGTGTTGTTCTCTCTCTCTCGCTCTCTCAATATATATATATATACACATATATATTCTTTTTTCTCGTTATATTTTTTTGGGCAGTGATGGTAGTTTTTGGTGGCCTGTAAGATTAATGTGCATGTATTTTTATAGTATCAAAGAGCAATTAGTAAAGCTTTGCTGGACAGGGTCCCTGATGAAGCAACTGTGACCACTGTAAGCTACCAGCTTTCCTTATTCATATTTTTGTTGTCATCGACCTATATATATATATTTTTTCTATTCTTGCACCTTGTCTAAGGTGTATAAACTCTGATGTGCTTAAAATATGAAGTTCATGGTGATTTTGTACTTAAATGTTGCAAGGTACTGATGGTTGTCGGAGCAGGACGTGGACCTCTTGTGAGGGCATCATTGCAGGTTCCTCTTATGCCTTCCGTAGATTGAAATGTGGTGACTTCTATGTTCCATATTTTGTTTCTCATTATAGTATATAGGCAGCTGAAGAAACTGGACGCAAGTTAAAAGTGTATGCAGTGGAGAAAAATCCAAATGCTGTTGTTACACTTCATGTGAGTATTGCATTTTAGATATGAGAGTAACAGAATAAAATGTTTGATTTGACTTTATGAATCTTTCTATAGAAATGTGGTGTAAATCATATTTGAAACACATTTAAGCATCAGTGATTTAATTTCTAAAATTTTGTCAATAAATGAACTTTTCTTGTGAGAAATGAACAATAGAACTGACCTATTGGTCTAGTCCTTACTAGGTGTGTAAATTTTAATTGCACTTTTGCTTCAAGTTCCTTTCGTTGTTAAACTTGCATGGATCCGAGTACAATGATCTTTTGTGGCAACAGAGTTTGGTTAAGCTGGAAGGGTGGGAAGATGTTGTCACTATAATTTCTTGTGACATGCGTCACTGGGATGCTCCTGAGAAAGCTGATATCTTGGTATCTAAACATTTTTATGTTTAATCAGTTAAATGTATTTCTGAATGCTGGCAACTATATTCTCATTTATTTGCACTTGTTTTTGGTCTTTAGGTTAGTGAATTGCTTGGTTCATTTGGTGACAATGAGTTGTCACCTGAGTGCCTTGATGGTGCCCAAAGGATTTTGAAGCAGGACGGTATCTCTATACCATCGTCGTATGTATATTCTTCTCTACTGTGGGACTAATTTGATCTCATTCTTCTGTCTTGTTATGGGCGATTATGGTCGAATATGTGTTGAATCTTCTCGAGCATATGTCCACATATGCAGATAAATTTTTTTTTATTATATTGTTTGTTCACCTGCAGGCATCACCAGATGCGTGCATGACTATAATAAAATATTTTTTAAATTATCCTTGAAAAGCAAATGAATTTCTTCTGTCTTTCTGGCTATTTAAAATCTATGATAGAGAATGGTACAGCTCTTTTTTTATTAGACTTGAATGATCTTTCTTCTAGAGTCTTTTTTGGAAATTTAAATTTGAGGTTAAATAGAACATTGCTTGTTTTATTGATATTTCTTTTGCAGGTATACAAGTTTTATTCAACCGGTAACAGCATCAAAATTATACAATGATGTGTGTCCCTGTCCTGTGTATTCGTGTTGTTGCCTTCTGTTATCCCCTTCAAGCACTTGAATGGCTTCTGATTGTGCTGCAGGTTAAGGCACACAAGGATCTTGTGCACTTTGAGACTGCATATGTTGTCAAACTACACAATGTGGCATTGCTTGCTCCTTGTCAACCTGTAAGTCATCTAGTATGGTAACCCTGGTGGATGGATCTTGTCATTTTTAACCTCGTGCACAGCATGCTAGGCCTTAGATCTAACCAATGCTTGATTTTCAAGTTGGTTGTTGACAAATCCATAGACCATTGTCGTCGATCAACCATCTCATATGTGTACCTGCTGTGCATCTTTCTTCAGCTTAGAAAAACTCTGGTTTTGCGTGCATTCTCATACAATCTTTTCCTGCATAGGTCTTTACATTTACTCATCCAAATTACACACCTAAGAAGAGCAATCAGCGGTACAAAAAGCTGCAGTTTGAGATAACAAATGACACTGGGTCAGCCATGGTGCATGGTATGTTATAAGATAATCTTACAGGTTTTTAGATAATTGTTTGAATAAATGAAAATTATATTTAGGGAACACTTAATTAATCTTTAATTATATAATTTCAAGTTTTTCTCAGGAAATTTTAGGTTTTTGTATTGAGGGATTTTCATTGTTACTTGGAACATTTATAAAATTGTTTTCTTCCTATCTTGTATATTGTTGGTTTAGAAGGTTCCAGGATTGGGATTCTTCATCTTAATAAGTTTATTTGCTAAAGTTTTTATGATAATGGAACTTTTAGTGTAGATTTTGATAGCACGGCATCTACTCCTCTCTCTCCTACTTTTCCTCCACTTCCACGCTGCTTTGGTACTGTCAACAGCAACTTTTCATCTGTCTTAGTGCTCTTTTGTGAGTGAATTTCAACTCCAAATCACAATCTATTTTTGCACCTTACAAACCCGAAGTCCCAATTGTCTAGATCAATGAATTGCACAAGTGAACCAAAATTCTTCATTTTAAATTCCTTCATTTCATCTTCATAAAATAGATGTTCACTTTGATTCCATGATTTCAGTTCTATGGAATGGAATGTAATTAAACCAAAATTCCATCAAAATAAATGGAATTTTCAAATTATTTCTCTCTCCTATCTTTATCCTTCATTTTTCCTGGTTTGTCTTTCATCGCTCAACAAAGCTTTTTTGTTTTTGATGTCCTTGGTTTTCAATTATTGGAATTACTTTATTGCCTTGTCATATTAAAATGCTTCTTTTTACAGTGTTTATCCTTACTCTGAATTATTTGGTTCTGATTTCCAGTGAGGGAGGTTTTTTTCATTTTGTTTTCCTTTTCTGGTGTAGGATTTGCTGGCTATTTTGATGCTGAGCTCTACAAAGACATACATCTTGGCATTGAGCCTTCAACGGCAACCCCAAATATGTTCAGCTGGTATGGCACTGGATCACTTGAATGATGGATTTCAACTTAGATCTTTAATTTTGGAATAAGGCCCTTAATCATTTTAAAATGCGCTTCTTTCATTAATTTTCCCTACGCTTGGCTTCAAAATTGAATATTGTCAGTGAATTGTTCATTCATAGTAATACTGTACAATGTATGCCATGGCTCTTTCCTAAACTTGCCTTTTCTGGTGTTTATTTCCTTTTCTGCTTTCAGGTTTGCTATATTTTTTCCACTAAGGACACCAATGTGCATACGTCCTGGTTCTCCTCTAGAAGTAAATTTTTGGCGATGTTGTGGCCCTTCAAAGGTAATGTACATAGAAGATAGTAAATGCTGCAAAAGTCTATAATTAGATTATTAGAGAAGGGAAGACATGCAACCCACCATGACTTATTCAGTCCAAATCTCTTTATCCTTACAATACTGGTCTTGGCTGCAGACTTCCTTTCTCCTTCATGTGGATACAGATATGCATAACTGTGCGTGCATTTACGCTTAAGTGTACTAGATTAAGAGATTGACTGACTGCAATGCAGGTTTGGTACGAGTGGTGTGTGACATCTCCTGTCTCATCAGCTATTCACAATAGCAATGGACGTTCATATTGGGTTGGTCTTTAGGCTGTCCTGACTCCAATATATTGCGGTTAGTAGAACATCTCAATTGGTTAATGATGTTGCCTTCCTGGAATCTGAGGGACAGCACATCAGCATATGCCTGGTTCAAACAACGGTCTTTGCATTTGTTTGCAAGTCATGGCTTTGAAGTGTATTGTATAATGGAATCTTTTTAGTAGGTTTTGTGCTCGTGCGATTGTAATGGTTAGCTCTATAGTTTTAGTGTTTGTGAACAGAAGCAGCTAGCAAATTTTGTTGCCTGAGAATCTTTACTCGTTAATCCATGAATTTGGATTACGAATTGAAGCAAGGCTTTTCCAGGAGATGCTACATATATTTAATTAGAATACAATCGAAGTTGGGTTGATTAAAGTTGGTAGAAAATAAATTTGAATATTAAGAGTTGGTGTTGGCTTAGATATCTTAAATACGTTAGAGAGCGAGAATGCAGCGGCAGATCAATGTTGATGAAAATGACAAATTGCAAGTCTCCGATAATATGCTTGTTAATGTGAGAACTGTTATCTTTTTCTTAGATTGAAGTCATTTCCTTTCTTTCATAAGCTATTTTTCTGTCGATTAATTTCTTTAAATACTTCAAATGTCAAAAAATCTAGAAAATCTTTATCTAATAATTTTTTACGTTCATCTTCCTGAATGGAAGCAGAAATTTTATTCATAATTTGAAAACTAAGTATAAAAGCAGGTCATTATTTAGAGCATGAGCTATTCAGGTTGCTTGTCTTCTAATTCGAATTATAATCAGGTTATTAATTATAGTTGTTTGAATTTCAATACGGAATTTTTTAAAATAATATATTTTATGTTGTATAGAATTTTTATGCTATTTTAGAAGAATTACGAACATTATTCTATCCAAAAAGAAAAAAAGATTTAATTCATTACTAAATTGTTATATCCAAATAAGTTTGATTTCAATACTTTAATGCTGAAACAAAATATACATATATTTGATTAATCTATATAACATTCATGTAAAAATATAAAATTCACTTAATTATTGTATGAGGTTATGTAAAAAAAAGTGCATTGACCTAAAATATTTATTATCATTATTGAAATTTGATAATGAATGATCTGAAAATAATTCTCTTTTATAATTATAACTATAATTTTACCTGATGTAAAATTATTTATGATTATAGTCTTTAAAAATAAATAAGAAAACAATTGAATGGAGTTGATCCAATCAAATTGCATCCTTTCATCAAGTTAACTCGACATCTAATCTAATTTTAAAATCATTCATTGTTGGCCTTTTTTTTATTTCGATCCCAATGTAATATTGCCTTGTTCTCTAACTTGGAATCAATATTCAATTTGTCCATATATGAATTTTTTTATGAAATTTATCTCCCAAACTTGTATCAAAAGAACAAAAGCCCATTTAAGAATTTCAATTTAAATCAAAACATGATTGAAAAATAATGAAATATTTGATATAGATAAAATGCAATAAAGAAATAATTTAAAATAAGAATAAATATTTTTAAAAATAAAAGTAAACATCGGGTGGTTTGCCATCTGTAGTTAATGTACCTAATAACTATGGGTGGCAATTTTACCCGATCCGACGGATTCACAACGAATTTGGATAATAATTTTACTATCCGTATCGGATTTAGATTCAAATCAGTGGGTAACAAGTACCTAGTAGTAATTGGATTTGGATAAACGGATTTGAAAACGGATTCGGATAGCAATTTTACAATTTTTATCGGATTCAAATTTAAATCAGCGAGTAGCGGGTACCCAGTGTAATCGGATCCGGATAAATGGATTTGGGACGGATTTGGATAGTAATTTTACTATCCGCATCGAATTCGAATTCAAATCAGTGGGTAGTGGATACCCGATAATAACCGAGTTTAGGACGGGTATCTGTTACTAGCTCTGTACCCTACACATGCTAATGATATTATAATTAAAATTATTAAAACTACTTATCAATATCACTAATAAATTTTTAATCATAATTACAATTAAATTTTAATTTGAAATATGAGTCATGCAAAATGTGAAATCTAGATAAATTTTTAGTATATTAGAATGTGGCTTGTATAAAATATCAACAATGAACTTATAAACTTTATTATAATTGGACCTTATTTAAATATCTTTTTATTTTTTTATTAGTATCATCATATATATATATATTAGTATTCATATATTTAGAAGTGTACTCACTAGTATACAAATATTTAGAATTACAAGTTATAACAAACATAATTAATTATAACCTACTAAATATATTATCTAATAAAAAAAATCAAACTTAATACTTCTCATAATATATTTTGTTATTACACTTACTATAATATTGAAATTATAGTGTTTTAATCACTAATAATAATAATAATAACTTTAATAATAATAATATTGAAAATTTTAATAATAATAATAAATCATTTCAAAACTATGTCGTACTTTTGATATAGGAGGTTTAAATAATTTCAAAACTATGTCGTTTTAGTAGTCTATGGTTAGGGTTGGATTTAACTCTTCAAACAAACAACTATTTTCAGTTTCTCGCAATCACGTACCCGCTCGACATCACACAAAAACAACTCTCCCTGTACCTGCGCCGTTCCCTGCGACGATCGACAGGTCCACACAGGTTCATTCTTTGTTTTTGTTTTTTTAATTCTCAGTTTAATTTTTTTTTGTTTTTCTTTTTTTTTATCAATACATTTGAAATTCTGAAAAGAAGCTTGTGTGAAAATAATATTGTGTGAAAATCTAGATTTAATATTGTTTTGCTTTTTTTATTTTAGTGGTTTTTGATTTTATATGAAGTTCTACCAAAAACTAGCAATAGTAATTCGTTTTATTGTCGTTGAAGTTTTTATTGCTTGTTCGTTTTTTATTTTGATGTTGAAACAAGTTTGTGCGATTGCCTTTTCTTTCTAGGTAGTGTTTTTTTTTCTTTTTTTCGTTTTCTTTTATGTTTATAGCTATCGTTTTCTTTTTTTAATATGAAATTGCACATAATGGTGATTGATTTTTGCTCCATCTGTAAAATCCAGACAATCACGTTTTGCTGAATTTTGTTCAACATCATGCGGGTTTTATGCAGGTTTGGGTTTGATGGATTGAATAAATTTGTGATTAAACGGGTATTTAAATGGATTCGGGTAGTATGCGGGTAGTTCTAAACGGATTTGGGATGGGTTCGGGTATTATTGTTGTATTTCTTAACAGGTTGGAGACGGATTTGGGTATTTAAATTGTTAACGGGTTCGTATTCGGGTAGTTGAATTTTTGTGGTTACCCACCCCGCTGCCATCCTTACTAATAACTAACGTCGTTTTGATGTAGGTTAACCTATGGCAAAAAGCCAATATCAAAACGACGTAGGCATTTGAAACAAAGGCACTAAACTGTTCCCCTTTCCAAATCTCAAATTTTCTTGTGCTTGTCTTCATCGCTCATCATCATTTCTCCTCTTGCCTTTCTTCAGATTACTGACTCTCCACTAGCCATCATCTTTGGCAAGTTGCAGTAGTAGTCACAGTCACAGTCACAGTCGCAAGGTAATTTGTTTTATTCTTTTTACTGTAAACGAATATGTGGTTTGATTTTGTAGTTGTAAATATTTGTTGGCATGATCGAGCAAGTAAAATTGTGGTAGGGAATTTGGGGAATGTCTTAGGTTTTGCTATTGTTCTGTTTAGATGTAAATTAACATACTAGTGTGACTATGAATTTGCAGTGACTATCTACAGTGCATGGTATACGAGAATTCTGGTGAAATAGACAGAATGTTCTTAACATTAGATTTCAAAATATTTATTTACTTGCATCCATGCAAGTGTTTTCATGCCTCACCTGTTTTTCTCTTATGATTTTATGGTTTTTTTTGCTTCTTTATACGGAATCGTTAACTTTCCTTTTCTTACATTGTTGGATGCAGTTCTGATATTGTTAAATAGTTATGTAATTGATGATAATTTAGCAAATAGTTAAATCGTGGCATCTTAAATTTTGTTTTATCTTGGATTGGCATCAAATTTAAATTTTTGGATTAAATTGGAAAAAAAAAGTAGCAGTTTTAAGTTGTTAAAATCAATTATTTAAAGACATTTAGCAAATCAGAATTAATGGTTTTGATTATTTCTGTGTGCCTTTTCATTTGATTAGAAAACACCATGAGTTGAAAAGATACTGCATAATTAGATAATATGAAGAAAAGTAAATCAGATGACTGGAAAAGTTAATCTTTTCTTTGATAGTACAGACCGGGAAAGAAATTGTCATCTCTTGTTTGTTTTTGTGCTATTATGGTAGGTTCTCTTTCTTTTGTTTGTGGTTTGAGGATATGAATATAAGAAATAAGCCCCCAAGTTATATGTACAACACTGATAACTGCTGGATGTTTGTTTGTTTTTTTTTTATAACTTGGGATGGTTTTTATTACATTACAAGAAAATCAAAAATATAAATTGGGTTTGTGGTAGACTTGCATTTTTTCATTTGCTCTTTTCTTTTTTATTTATGAATGGACAGAAATTCAGTAGGATTGATTACAGCCTTCATTAATTATGGAACATGGTGGTTGTTGCTGAGGTATCTTAATGTGTGAAAGTGTGGTATGGGCAACTCATTATTTTATGCTAAATTATATATTTACAACATCAACAACAACCAAGCTTTAGTTACAGACTAGTTAGAGTCGGCTATATGAATTCTTTGTTTCAAATATCCATTGCGATCAAGCTAATGTCAATGGAAAGAAAATATAAATCGGAAAAAAAATTCTAAAATACTTTTTGTGAAAAGTATTTTTCAAGGGAATTTCATGGGTGTCTATATGGATTCACATAGTATACAGGTAATGGTAATCGGGTTTGGAATGGGTGCAAGCAATGCAAGTGGAATTTTCAAATTGGTTTGGTATGAGTTCAGATGCCTTATGTATTAATGGGTTCAAATGATGCATTTTAGGCAAGCACCTAACTTATTGCCAACCCTATAAATATGTTTTGTTTAGAATTTAATTTTAATGCAATTATGTGTGGTATTATTTTTTTAACTTGGTATTTTGTTTGGATTTCAAACGGGTGGTATATTTTAGGCGGGTAACTTATCTATAAACAGGTCCAGTTTGTGCATTTTTGGTGGGTACTTAACCTGTTTCCAACATTATGAGTATGTTTTGTTTGGATCTTAATTTTAATGAAATTGTGATGGTTATTAATTTCTCTCTCTTTTTGTTTGGTAACCATGCATATTAAAAGATCTCTATATTTTAATTCTTTTTAGTTATTGATTAAAAACTTTGCTTTCTTTATTTGTGGAGCAATTTTGGCTTACTGGTTCAGTTAAACTTTTCCGGAATTATATTAAGATGAATATATTATTTTATTTTAATATCGGGTATAATTTAAAAATGATATTTTATTAATTAAATTGGACCAAATTCAATACATAAAATATTGTTTTTTAATATAATATTGGATACAATATAAAATTAAGATGATATAACTAAAGTTGAAATTTAGAGTACTAAGAGAAGAAAATTGAAATTACGGTACAATTAAAACTACTCATGGAGATTCAAATAGAAAAGAGTGAAAAAAAAAAGGATTGAAGACGTTACCAACAGGGCCTGCTTGAACAAATAACTCCCACAGTAATTCCTCAGACACCTCAGGTTCCTCCATTTCCATTCTCAATTTTTTATTTTATTCTTAATTTATTTTATTTTCTTTTTCGCCATAGGATGTCTTCGTTTCTTTTCCTTTTCTTTATTTTATTTTATATATAAACGGACAAAGAAGAGCATTTGTTGAATTCATTTGTAGGTTTAGCCGAGAGAGACAAAGATAGATGTTAATTATTTTATTATTTTTTCTTTTATTGGTTTTTTGCAGGTTTTATTTGTTATTTTCCATAATGGGTTACTTTGTTTTTCAAAGTTTCCTGTTAAGTTGAATGAAAATAATTAATTTCTTGAAAATGTGTATGAATTAAAAGAGAGAGAAGGGAAATTATATATTTTGTGTAGGAAACAAGTCAGTTTGGAACTCATATAATAACTGTAATACCAACATATGGATAGTTTGAGAAAATGGCATGAAAAGTAGTGCTATATAATGCAACTAAGGTTGTTGAAAACCTGGTGCCTCCGTCAGAGAAGATTTTCCTCTTTAAGAGGAAATCAAATGACCAGTCTTTGATGGTGATTCTGTCTTCTTTGACTAGCTACTCAGACATACTTGAGAGGTGCTGATATGTCTTAAAATTTTAGTGTTAATGTTTTTGCTCAGGGGATTTATCCTCAGCCTAGCCTAATTACAATGCTAGTATGCAGCATCTCTTATTTGATGGAGAATACTGGAATTAACTTGCAAATAGGATGCAGGTGCCACCCTTTATTACCTCCCTAGGCTGATTTATCTTATTATTTTGTAGATCTCACTCTTCCATCTTCCTTCTTTTCTATTTATTTTTTTCCTCGATAATAATGCAAGCACAGCTTTTTTATATAACAACTAACTAAGCTAGCGAAGGCTGTCAATAACCTGTTGGTTTTATATAACAACTAACTAAATGTTATTGTATTTATTTTGATTTAGTGAAAATTATTACAGGAGAAATGAATTCCAAATTCCCAATACTGATTACGGAACTGAAAATATGCAGAGGATGCAAATGAATAATTTTCTTTGCATTATTATTGGTTTGATTTTGTGTATTATTTATTTAGGTGGAATTTTAATTTTTTTTGTTCTATTTTAATATTATTATGTATTGTCCTTTTATAATTTCATGTTAAAATTGTTTTATTATTTTCAAGTTGAATTTTAATATGATTTTTTTATATATTTTCTGTTGCATTTTCAGGTTCGAGTTCGGGTTTCAAACAGGTTTGTATTTCAATGAATTGAATGAATTTATGATTAAATAAGTATTTAAACATATTCAGGTAGTATGTGGGTAATGTCTAAACGGATTCAGGACGGAATCAGGAACTATTAATTTATTCTGTAACGGATTCGGGTACTTAAATTGACAATTGAGTTTGGTGTTCTGGTAGTTGATTGTTAGCGGGTACCCAGTCTGCTGCCATCCTTATTCGCTGCACTTTTTCAAACCTATTCTTTTTCATTTAAAACAAAACATACATAAAAGGTTCACCTCTTCAACCGGTAACTAGTTTTAAGTACTGAACAAAAAACTCAGTCACAGATACCCTAGCAAGCACCAGATACGAAACGGCAATCAATGGTTTTAGTTTCAAGTTTGGTTTCTTTAAGCTTGTTGTTCAACAACTACCACCGACACTTTATTTCAACTTTGTAGGACTTCCACCCGTGTATTCTTCTTTCTTCCTCACCTTTCACGTCTCTTTTGTGTTAAATTTATATTCTTCTCTGTTAGGAAATGTGCCTTTACTTTTCTAATTTGCAAGAAAACATAAGCAGCTATTAGAACTTATGTTCTAGAGGTGAAAATTAAAAAAAGAAACGAAATACTAACTTTTGTGAAATTGGTAAAGGTGATGATTGTCTGCTTAGAAGGTGTTCGGTGAATGGCTTTTGGATTATTGATTTATCCATTTAATTTATTTATAGTTTTTAGCCAATGGATGTTGCTGAGGAGGAGTGTTATAGGCCAGATGTGGGATTTGAAGAAGATTTGAGGGAACCTCTTGTTGACCTTTCGTTGACCAACTCTACAGAGCTTTGGCTCATTCAGTGGCCTCATAATGAAGTAAGATTTCTTTCTTTTAATGCATTTAGCCTTCTGTTTCTGTTATTTTACTAAAAAAGCGTTAATTAACTTGTTTGACGTGATATGCCTTTGCGTAGTGTATTGTTTATGTAAGCCAAAATCCAAAGTTTGAGTTTTAATGCTCGTTCTTTCGTTGATTGTATTGCAGGTTCCTGATTTTCAAGGGAAAGAAATATCCCTCGGTCTTCATCGTGATGGATGCTTGGGCAGTTTTGAGAGTTCATCTGGTATCCACAAGAAAGTCTCTTCTCTGGTTATTGTGTGGTGTAATTTTGATTTTCAAACCATGTTAACCTGCCAATGCAATTTTCATTATTCAAAATAGCTTGTTTCTTGTACACATCAGCCAATCTCATTACATGCATTAATTGGCAATGAGGTGATTTTGTGATGCTGTATCAGGGAAAATATATGATGTTGTGAGCTGTGCTGCGCAAAAGTCTGATGCAACAGTTTTCCTATCCTCTGCATCAGAAACCAAAATTGGTAAGCGCACCTATGGTCTTTGTTTTCACTCCTCAGACCGTATGTTTTAATTTTTACAATTATATATTGATTAAAATTACTTATCTTTCCATGCTGTTACTTCTGTTACATTTCTTTTCTTTCTTTCTTTCTTTAATATTTCGGAGTTTTTTTTGTGCGACTTTTTATAGGTACTTAGGGTTCATTTATAGGTAACCTATTTGTTCCAAAAGGATGATTTGAAAATATTTTGGCTGGGTGTTAAATGGACTCAGTGAGTAGGAGTTGAATGATCATTGGAATCGGAGAACATGGTTGTTGGTAGGGTTGAATGATGTGAATGAATTATAACCAAAAGAAGGCCATTTTGTCCTTGGTTGATATTAGAAGTGCTCTCTAAAAATATCATGTTTGAAAATGGTGTGAAATTTGTTTATCCTTGCCCTTAGTTATTACCTAGTGTTGGCATAATCATAAATTGTTGATTATGTATTGTGATGTATTGAATTATACAAGATTATTTTCCTTGATAAATGTAATTGTTGTATTAAATTATACATGTATTGTGAATCTTCTTGTATTTGCATGCTATTGACATGGTTACATACGTTCACAGTTGGGAATATTTCACAGCGAGTTTCTCTTGTCCATTATCCTGATCCTAAAGAACTTGAGAAGCTAGAAGCTGAAAAAAAATCAAAACGATTGCATCGGATGTCTGCTGCATCTTCAATGATAAACTCTTCCCATCGTTTTTCAACCCCAACTCGAAGTAAGCTTAGGAGCTCATATTCATCCAAGGGACATGGAGCCTCAACACATAGTAGCAGGCATAAAAGTTCTGTGTCTGAAGTTGGGGAGCAACCAAGTGCAAAAAAAAGAAAGCATAAAAATGAACTAACTGCATCGACGGATCACTCTACACTAGATTCAGGGCAGAGTCGCAGTGAAAACAATTTTGCAGGGTCATCAGAGCATTCACAATAGGGGATCATGAAATGAGTGATAAAGTATGCGAGCGGGAGGCTCTCTTTCTGGCATTTTGCCCTCCCCTAGAATTCTGTTCTGTCGACTTCTATAGATACCAATGATTTGATGGTGATGAAGAAACCGAATGCTGAGCTTCCTTTTGTTTTCTTCATTAAATTAATGAAAACCAGAGTTGAGCAATTTCATTTCACTATTATCCATATGTGGGAGTTGTACTGTTGTTCGCTGGCATAAACTCTCTAGTAATGACATACTCCCTTTGTGGACTTCACCGCCATAAAGAAAATATAAAAAAGTACATTTATAAATTGCTGGTACATTTATAAATTGCAAAGAAAATGAGTTGTTTGATAGCAGTTTCTATTTATACTTTCTTTTGTTTTGACCTTAAAATTATATAGTTCTTTGTGGTTTAATGAAATACACGATAAGGACCTCATTTTTTATAGTTTTATGTCATTTAACAGAAAAATTAACCGTTGAACCTAACAGTATAATAAAATTATAACGTAGGTATAAAATAATGTAATTTTAAAAACTGAGATGTATTTATAAAACCTAGAGACTGTAAAATAATTATCCCAAAAGCATAATGAGAGTTACTAGTGGAAAAGATGGAGACAAATGAACTGTGATGAGTGAAATAGAGGAAAAATTTTATCTAAACTGGATTTATGGCCTTACTTATAAATCAAACTAATGTGAATAAGATTTTTTATTAAAACGATAATATTTCTGACCATAAACTGAAAAAGTAATGATGAAGTCGGAACACTTTTAAAAATATCATTATTATTATTAGTTTGATCCATATCTATTAGTCAGGGACTAAGTTTAGGTAAGTCATTTTCGAAATAGAGAGGAAAGCATGTAAGAACAAATTGAAGGAAGAGAAAGGAAAAAAAGAGACAACATGCAAGAAAAGAGGAAGATTAAAGAGAAATTGAAATTAAAAGTAATTATTATCATTATTATTCCTTCCGCCCCAAAGATAGTTCACTTTCTATTTTTATATATAGTAAAAAAATAATTATTATATTTTTATATATATTATTATAAGAGCAATTTCATTTATATAATTATTATATTGAAATAATAAATAAAAATTAACGACGGTGATTGAAAATAAGATAAAATTAAATAAGAGTATAATAGATAATTTAATGATTAATTATAATTTAAAAAGAAAAGTAGATTATATTTTAAAATAAATTAAAAATAAAAGATGGATTATTGTTTTGGAATGGAGATCACATTAACTTTGACGATTGTTAAAATTTCTTTTTATTTGTTGATCGCCTGATATCCCTGCCAGCCAAAAAAAAGAGTGAAATTGTCGATTTTGATACAACTTTGTAGGAATGTTGTAAGGAAAAAAAAATTAGTTTATTGAAAGTTTAAGGGGCACATTCAACATTTTTTTTATTTTATTAATGTATACACCTATGAGTATAGTTATGAAAATTAGATTGGACCGACTTGTTGATTCAACCAAAAATTAAATTATGGTCAAATCGGAGTTGGATAGTTAAACCGAATGATAGAAACCATTGAAAATGAATAAAAATCATATAAGTATTGATGAATCGGCTTGAGTAATTACTACAATTCAAATGGGAAAAAAGATTGTCACGTCACCACTTGACACATTAGCATTTTTTAATATGTCAGCGATTTATTCAATGTGGCATAATACCATAAATCTTAAATGGAATTTCAGCATGTCACGTAAACAGACGACATTTGATTGAAAATTTTCAATGAATTCATATACTTAATCGATCCATTCAAATACCAAAATATAATATTTTATAAAGTTTAGATACTAAATTTCCAATTATTCCATAATTCAATATATATATATATATTATTGTTTTACCGACATCCCCAATTATAACTATTTTATTATATTTTTCAAAATAATTATTGTCTTTGATTATTTATTTTCCAGAATAAATCAAAACTTTGTTTTGTTTATTATTATCATTAGTTAAAAACATCTTAATAATTATTTTAAAAAAAATTATTAAACTGGTTTTATATTTATATAAATTAGGCTTATGAATTGAGGATGTACCATATATAATTTTTTATCCTATAAAAAATATTTCACATTTACAAATCCTTTTTTAATTGTATTTAAAAATATAAAAAATATTATATAATAAAAGTTCAGTTGAATATATTAAATGCAATTGAATCCTCAGTTAAAAATCTTTATTTTCATCAATTAGAATGTTGAGTTTGATTCTTAAATTACTGATCCCATAAAACATCAATAAAATGACTGATAATTACTAAAACAATGAAGCCTATATTAACCGAAAAGCTAATTTATCGAATATGGGTTAAGTGTTAGTTTAGAGGTAACTAACCAATTACATTTTACATCTAGGCACCATAACCGGTATAAATTGCCCCTAAAATTTTTAAAACAATCGAAAGCATCCGTAGTGCTCGCTGCTCACCCTACTCGGCAGAGGGGGAAAAGCAAAACTGCTCCAAAAGACTGATTGAGGGCGCACCATTTTTGTGTATGTTCTCGAGGGTGTGAATGGTGCGGAAAATGGAATGGGCAGGAAGAGAAAAGCACACGGGAGGGATTCCTAGGAAGATGGCATTCATGGCAGTAGGGGCATTTGCTAAGGCAGTTGCCAATCTTCTCAACAGAACTTGTGTTCACAATGCGGATACACTTGTTCGTCTTGTCCGATCTCGACCGCCTGGGGTACCCCTCATCACTGTTAGCAATCACATGTCCACGTAACATGTCATAACATAACATATCTCCTTCCGTTTGATATATTATTCTTCTTCTTTTAATGCTATTATTCTTACTTTGTTTTTTTCTATTAGGTTAGATGATCCAGTCATGTGGGGTTTCGCTGGTTTTCCAACTTTCGATTCAAATTTAGCTCGATGGGTTCTGGCCGCCGAAGACATCTGTTTCAAAAATCCGCTGCTGTCTTATTTTTTCCGGCTTGGTAGTATTTTCTTCACAATATTCAATCAGTTTTATTTTTTCTTGTTTGGGTTTTGTATTGCCTCTTTTATTTGGTTTTTCGGTATTGTGGTTGTCTTTCTTTGTTTCACCTTCTATAGATCTGATCTGAGCATGAAAAATTAGCTGAAGCTCACTTAGAAGTTAGAACTCTTATGCTATCAATTCAAATGGAGCTGTAGCTTGTATTTGTTGAAAATCACTAAATAAATTACAACAAGCACTTAGGAAGAGGATGTAATCATTTTCATTTTGGTTATAATATTCTTGACTTGAATAGTTTCAAGGTTAGTTCTGAGGGGCTTATGAGTGGGTTTTACCTAGTCACTAACTGGAACTGTGCGAATTTCATCTGTATATTTTGTTCATTAAAATCCACAAGACTATTTTGTTTGTAAGCATGCAAAGTTTTCTTCACCTTTCCTCTCACTTGCTATTGAAATATAATAATGGTCTCAAAGGCTGGAAGAATATAATCAATTGACCTGGATTTTGACAAGGATTAAGTAATAGGGATAAAAATTCATGCAGTGTGTGAGATTTGGAAGACTATTTTTTCATTGTCTATGGTGGGGGTCGTCTTCCACAAAGATGTCCTTTTCTTAATTAAAGAGGACATTGTTGGGGAGCTGCATAGCTGTATTAATTTTTGAGGAATTAGGGAAGAGAACATAGTAAAAATTAGTGGAATTTAATCAATTATATTAGCTAAGAAGGTTTCTAGCCATTGTGCATAGCTTCAGAACTCTTTCCTCATTGCTTGTTTATTATAATAGTTTGCTTCTGTAAGTAATAATGTTCTGGATGATATATGTTTTTGGTTTTAGTTTCATTTCTTTCTTCTTTTGTCTGTTCTATACTGACTGCGTTACTGATGCTTGACTGAAGTCTTTTGTGCCTTTATCAATGGAAAAGAAAAAGATATAAATATTCTTTTGCTAAAGAATAATTTTGGTAGAATTTGTTGTTGATCAACTAAAGGTAATCTGTTGCATTTTTTCTTTTTGCTACTGTAACTTTAATTTTTGAAGTTTATCATGGTAGGTTGCTTTCTCTCTCTCTCTCTCTCTATGAGAATGTTTGATCTTTGAAAATAAATCATAATTTGATTTATGTGGTTTTTGTTTCAAACATAATTGTTTCTGAACTTGCAAATTGTGCAGGTAAATGTATACCGATTACTAGGGGTGCTGGAATTTATCAAGACCACATGAATGAAGCTCTTGAACACTTGAGCAACGGCGCATGGGTATTTATTCTTGAAATATCGTACCATTAATTGTTCACATTATTAAGATACACCCTTTTCATATGGAGTCTCTTCTAACCAAGGTTCATGATTTCATTATGTTTTGTTTATGCAATTTGCCTGTTATCCTTATGAACTCCTTAAACCTAATTTTAGTGATTACTGGCCAATGATGCATGCGGACTTGGGGGAGAATTCAATCTGTTACGTATTGGCTAGTGAGCAGAGCGTCTCAACTTCGGTTAAACTTCTCATTGAAGTTGTCCTACTTCTAATTTTCTTATTTTGAGAACATAGACTTAGATTACAGTATCTTTTGTCATATCACTCATGTTGATATTCCACTTCAAGTTATTTGCTCATATTTCCACTCTATCATCTCCAATCAAGCTCTTCATTTCCTTGACCGCAGAAGAATAACCAAAGTCTTCTTTTGAATATTTATTGAGGGGAAAAAGAAAAAGCTCAAAAGGGTTTCGAATTTGGGGAATTAGGAGGTATGCAGCTTCAAGCTCATCTAATGTTCTATAGATGAGCATTTGTTAGTAGCATATGGGACTTGACCGTGACTTTTCTTTTCCACAACTTCCTTTCTCCCTTTCCAATGCAGGTTACTAATGGTCACTTTTGTGAAATCTATAGGAGCCTATTCAAAGTAGTTGTCTGACCACCTGCTTCATTTTCCTGATGAACAGGAACAGAATGTTTGTGGACTTTGTATCTATGACGTGCTCAGAGGGATTATAGAATTGATAGTATTTTTTCTTACTATACTATAGCTGTGCAAGGGATGTAACCAGTGTATATTTTCTTAATTGATGTCCTGATTTTGTAAATGGACCTCTAAATAATTTGTATGATGAGATGATTACCTTATTTTCTGAGATGAGATCACAATTTTGTTAGCACTTGCTGTCGCAATCTTAATATCAATGCGTGGCCAATTTAAACCTGAATATTAGATCAATTAGTGGCTGTGGTGTAACTTGGCAGATCTCATAGGCTTGCATTTCTCATAGATTTGTGCATGAGGTTTTGTATGATGTTTGTGTGAGTGGTTTGACTTTTTTTTCGGTTATACGAGTGAATTCCGTTTTATCTTTTCCCCCCCCTTCTATTTTACCTCCAGATTTTCATTCTGTTCTTGATTTTTTTTTTGGTCCCTAATGAACAGCTGCATACATTTCCTGAAGGAAAAGTTTCGCAGGAGGATGCTCCAATAAGACGATTAAAATGGGGAACTGCTAGTCTCATTGTTCGTGCCCCTATAACTCCAATAGTTTTGCCCATTATTCATCGTGGTTTTGAGGAGGTAACTTCTGTAGCTTTTTGTTATCTGAATGTATAAAATCTATAAAAAGGTTGCCTCCCTCTTTTCATTTTTGGCAATCAATGTAGGCTTTTGTTTGCCAGAAAACAACAAACATATATATGTTCTTCGAAAAAGCACCAATTTAGGCCACTATATTTTCTTCAGAGCTTATTGTTTCTGAGGTGGGGCATATATTTGGACTCCAAACAAACAGCAGTTCAGCCCTATCCAGGTTTCTTGATATTATTTATATCCAGGCATTAGTGCTAAGTACTTGCTTGAAGCTTGATGCTATAAGATGATGGATAAAGTTTGGCTTTGACTGTAAAGACCGGGTAGGGTACCACTGGGTTCAATTACAGCTTAAGTGCTGTCTGACCTATCTAAGCGAAAACGATACAGATTGTTTTCTATAAGGGCCTTATCGCATCATTCTACCTTGAGACTTTTTTATCCTTGCCCTCTCATTGATGTGGCAGCAGTCTCATTCCTTCACATACTCACAGCTTATTGTCACTGAGCTCAAATATAGTCAACCTAGAATGGGATCTATAACATGTTGAAGCTAAAGAGTAAAGGGGAAAATATTTGAATGTTGTTGGTGTTCCTTCTTTTTCTTTCTTGTTCAGTTTATTCTTCTTGATGAGGAGATCTATGAGTGATCCTTGTAAATATTTGAATGTATTTACGAGACATGGCAGTAGTTCCATTTCAACAATATTTGCAGTTTGATTTCAGATGCAATGATGATTTATTAGTTTAGTCCCTATCAGATTTGGGTTTTTTCAAGTATTTTCTGAAAGTTATTCTTTATGGATGTTATGTGACATGGAATTAGGTTGTTGAGAAGTTTTATGTGAAATTGGACAACATTTGCATTATGTTATATTGTGTGGGGTAAGGAGGCTTGTAAATGAAAACTTTGAATGCTTTATTTTGTGTATCCAGGTATCCTAGCAGTTCCACCCGTTATCACTTATGTTTAAATTAAAGTTCCTGAGGATGCTCTCACTTCAAATTGCTCAATTGTGCGCTTTTAATTCTCATCTTGACTGTACCATTTTGTTCTTTTTTATATTGTCTCTCATGTCACACCATGGAGTATAATTGCAGGTGATGCCTGAGAATTATTGGTTGGGCAGAAGGCCTCCTGTTCCATTATGTAACAAGAGAATTAACATAGTTGTTGGTGAGCCAATAAAATTTGACCTTCCTAAAATGAGACAAATGGCAATTTCTATGTCTCGGGATTCACCTATTCGTACAAAAGGATGGCCCTACATTTCCCAGTATGGATTGGACGAAGCAGCGCAGAGGTGTCTGTACGTGGCTATTTCTGACCAAATTCAGCTAGTTATGGAAAGATTAAGATGTTTGGGGAAACATTCTGTGAAGTAAAGGATAAAATGCATGCATCTTGAGATGGCTAGCTCTGTCCTATAAAGAATGTGCAGCAGTGGAAAATAAATTTTGGGCAATTTAAATAACTTTCAATATGGATAGATATTTTTTTCCTGATATTGAAGAGGTTTGGTTGGTTGTGAGGTTTTGTTCTCCTATTGATATTTGATTTATTCGGTTAAACCTCTTTCGCTGAACAAATCTTGAAGAGACTGAGTTGTTTAATTTGCACCAAAATATTTAATCAGCACAAGAACTAGATTTGGTAATATCGCATGAGACTGGATTTGGTAGTATCAGTGGCACTTGCCTTCTCATTAGGAATGTGAAAATTATCTTTTTAATGCATGAGCTCTCAAGTACTGTCCACTGAGGCTAAGTTTAAGGTATTTATTCATATTCTCATTCTTTTTTTTTTTTGCTCAATCCTCCTTCTTGTAGGATAATTAAAGATATGACCATGGGTTGATTACAACTGGTTCTGGTTCGTGGTTCTTGTCGGTTTTGCTGGTTTTTGGTCAGATCCTCACCAGTTTTGGTCTTGGCGTGAGAGCTTTATTCTTAAAAGAAAAGGTTTTGTAAACATTTTTCTTTTTGTAGTTTCTTCTAGGGAGAAAATGGAGCTGGAATTAGAAGCATGGGGCCCATGGTAGCCAGAACTGGCCCTTGGCTACCTCTAGTTGCTTAGGTTTGGATCTAAGGAATGAGTAAAAAATATTATCCTGTTAGTTTCCACTAGATATTTCCATGTCATTAATTTAGCGAGTCACAAGCCACCAGGGAAAAGGTTTTTTCACAAAGATAACCACTTCTAAGTCCTTATCATGATTTAGCCTGTTGTCTTGGATCTATATGGTTGTTTTCATGTCATTAGCTCCTTAAAACGATTGTTGTGCTCTGACACTATTGCTTTCTTCATTTTCATGTGTTGTAGCTTGAGCAGACTTCTGTCTCACTCTTTTGAAAATGACTGAATAGCTTCTCTGAAATGTTGATTAGCGTCTGTAGATGATCACGATATCATAATTGAACTGTGCCATTTCTCTTCACAAATAAAGGGGAAAAAAAATAATAAAACAAATGAAGGAAGTGCTGGATGGCGAAGATGAATTATTGAGAATGCTTTATAATTCCTTTTTTGATACGTTGAGTTCTTAGCTTGCAGGAATTGATGGCCGTCCGTGAGAGGCTCTTCTTCCTACTTCAGTCTTCCATTGTTGACTCCCATGTGATTTGGATGAGTAATGAGGTTCTGATTTATAAGTCCATTATCACGCAAAACCTTTAGTGGCTCTGGCCAATTTTGAAGATGTAATTTAACTTGTGTGCTCACGAGTCATGAGGAATGTAAAACATGGATCTTTGCAATACAAGTTGTATTCTCTATCTTGTACCAGTTGTATAGGCTAAAGCAGGAGTGAGTGGCCCAAATCCCAACCGTAATAAGTGCATTGCTAGGGTTTGCGATCCCTTCTAAACTCTTACGCTTTATCTTAAATGCTACGACTCCATTGAGTAGACAAGTTGTATTCTCTATCTTGTACCAGTTGTATAGGCTAAAGCAGGAGTGAGTGGCCCAAATCCCAACCGTAATAAGTGCATTGCTAGGGTTTGGAATCCCTTCTAAACTCTTATGCTTTATCTTAAATGCTACGACTCCATTGAGTAGCCAACTTCCAAAGCTTCTGGTCTGGTGGTTTTAGTTTTGGTCATTTTGTATTTGCCTTTTTAGCAAGTCTTAAGGTGATCCAAGCGGCAAAATAGAAAAATCGATATCCATTGTTTTTGAACGTAGTAGAGTGACTTTTAATGTATTCACAAGTTTGGTTTGGGGGCATTATGGCAGGAACAATCCGAAGGTACGTGGACACCTTGCTGTTAATTATTCAATGAGCCACCCGGCGACTTTTTCTTTCTTGGCAAAGTGCCTGGGCCGGCGGGGTCGGCAATCCAGCAACTCTGATTGAATGGTCCCGTTCCTCAACTCAAACAAATAATAATTGTATATCAACATGGCATCTTCCCGTTTCCAAAGCATCGTCGGATAGTCCAATTGCTACGGACAAAGATTGTGGATGTGGGACCCTGGGAATTTCCTCACATCATATATTGACCGGCTCTGTGAAGCCATTCGAAGTTAAAAAAAATGAAACTAATAGAGTAAATCATAATTCATAATAGTAGATTAGTAGTTGCACCATCCTGAAATGCAGTAGCTGGAAAATTTATTCTCATCCTGGAAATTTACAATGCAATAGTTGGCATCTAACAATAATTTGCTCTTATTAAGCGATTAGCGTGCTAATAACCGAAAACAAAAATCAATATACTTGCAAGTAACTCAGGCTGAAGGCCCATATCATATAAGATCCACGGTCCGCGACCCGTGTACCTAAATGGGTTTTGTTACGTTACGCTCACGAATCAGCCATTGTCAGGTGACCATATCCGTATGCGGTAAATTATTTTCTTTTTTTTTTTTTGCGAAATGGAAATTGTTAAATCAAATTCATTACATTACATAAAATTACTCTTCGAGCATAAGTCTTGTAACTAATTATGCAGCATGGTAAAAAGAAAAAGTGAAAAAACAATGATAAATACACAATGGTCGGATTTTCCTTTTGTCTTGATGCGAGGAGAAAGGTAAGAGTGTTGCCGTATTGTAACAGAATATAGAAAAGGAAAATTCAGTAAATGCAGATTAATATTGGAGCGGAGAGGGAAATGAAAAATTAGTATACTGAAAAAAATGGTGGAAGAGGCAGAGGGTCATTTGAAATTTGAAGTGGTTAGGATGAGAAAGCAACCATTTATAACACTCTCGTGATTCTTACCGTCGTTTTCTCTCTCTTCGTATTCTCTCTCTTCGTATTCTCTCTTCGTAATGAATAAGAGCTTCTACTTCTTATTCAGCGCAGATCTATGAATCTCTCTGGTCAGCATAAAGGTGGGCGCTTCTGTTCCCCTTTTTGATGCATTTTGTTTCTCATCTTTTCATTTTCCATTCCGATTCCATCTATCTTCACCCGAATAGTGAATGTCGATCCATGTTTGTTTTCAAGTCCATTGTCTGTGTTCTGTGTTTAGATCTTCACTCTCTTCTTGACTTTGCTCATACTTTCTGCTCAGACTTTTTTTTTCCTCTTATTTTCAAATTTGGTGTTTGATTACTCGTAAACTGTGTTATCTCTTCCTTTTATTTATTACTACTTTTCCTTTTTTCTCATCCATACGAAATTGGAAAACCATATATGTTATCCTTTCCATTTTATTAACTTTCTGCTTATTCATCTACATTATTTTCTACAATATCAAATAGTCTTCTTGATGCCAATGGTTCTGTATGCTTCTGTGTTTTCTGCTTCAAGTTTAGATAATTAGTTGCCCTTAATGAAATAAAATTTGATGTGCAGCAAACCAATCCATGGCCCATAGTGTAAAATCGAGTATGTCTTCCTTTTGTTCGACCTATGGAAATGAAGACACTCCTTTACACACTTCCGCCTCTGTTTCAAATGGGGATGGATATGACAGTGATGGCTCCAATTTCGCAACGCCGTAAGTCTAATATGCCATTGTTTAGTGTTCTTCTTTATCCCTTGCTCTGTTGTCATTGCAATTTGAGGTTACCATTGTTTAGGCTTCTTCTCTGTTATTTGCACTCTTCTTTACTCAAAAAACTTCTCAAATGGAGGTTAAGCTCGACTCATGTGGATTAAACATTATAATAGTTCGCTAAATAAGTTTACAAGGTTCGAGATAGATTTTCTGCCCAGCCTGTCCACCGTCTGATAACTTGTGTTTCTTTTATTTATTCCTTCTAGTACACAAGCAGCACTGTCAGCCGCTATTCCTGCAGAACTTGCTGGTGCTATACCTTTGATTGATAAATTCCAGGTGACATAATAAGTTGTCTTGCTTTATATGTAAAATTTGAAAGAATACTAGCTGGGATTTTGCTATCGAACTTATAAACCATCATTTGTTGCTGACAATCATCTACATTTCATAAGCTCTATATAATTCTTCTTTGTAGGTTGAGGGATTCCTACGGATGATGCAGAAACAGATTCAATCCACTGGAAGGCGAGGGTTTTTTTCCAAAAAATCTGTCGGCCCTCAAGTTCGTGAAAAATTCACTTTTGAGGATATGCTTTGTTTTCAAAAGGTGAAACAATATGCTGTGGTTCATGGCGATCTTGTATTCTTGTATGTGCCAAACCCATAAAGAGCTAACTTGGAACTTTTTGCAGGATCCAATACCAACTTCACTACTTAAAATTAATGGCGACCTGATAAGTCGAGCAACGAAATTGTTTCAAATAATTTTGAAGTACATGGGAGTTGATTCATCTGATCGAGTACCTCCAGTAAGCTTGGATGAACGGATTGAACTTGTTGGAAAATTATATAAGCATACACTAAAACGAGCAGAGCTTAGAGATGAACTTTTTGCTCAGATTTCAAAGCAAACCAGGAATAATCCAGACAGGCATGCATATTTTTATTTTGTATATCAATGTGGATATATATATAAAACTTGTTTTCATGGGCTTGATAAATTCTGAACTTTGGATATGGCAACATGCATCAATCCCCGTGCTAATGTCCAAAAGCTTGTCTTTTCAATTTTCACATTAACCTAACAAATGATGATGTTTGGCTTGTAGGAAAATCCAAATTAATAGTAACAAATGTGATTGATTTTAATTGTATTAAAGCCCAAGTTAATTCTTTCCCTTTACGGATTCTAGCTATCTTTGTTGATTTTTTAGGCAATACTTGATTAAAGCATGGGAACTAATGTACTTATGTGCATCCTCCATGCCACCAAGCAAGGACATTGGTGGATATTTATCTGAGTATGTTCACAATGTAGCATACGGTGCAAGTACTGATTCCGAGGTCCAAGTCCTAGCAGTAAATACGTTAAACGCTTTGAAGCGTTCTGTTAAAGCTGGTCCAAGGCATACAATACCAGTACGAGAGGAAATTGAAGCCCTTCTAACGGGGCGAAAACTTATAACCATAGTGTTCTTTCTGGATGAAACTTTTGAAGAAATCACATATGACATGGCAACAACCGTATCTGATGCTGTTGAGGTACTTTACTTGTATTTTCCTATTGCGGATAGAAATGTAGTAAAGCAAAAATCACAACTTAGAAAGAGAAAAATAAAAGCAAAGTAGTTTTTGGAGCTAATTTTATTTTATTTTTTTATAGAAATGGGCGATTATAAAAGGAATCATTCTATAATTGAAGAAAAAATGGCACTTTAATAGGCATGTAGACGTCAATCTTAATTCTCGTGAAGCAAAACTTGGCTGTCCAAAAAAAAAAAAATTTGGAGATGTATCGAGTGTGTTAAATTTTGCATTGTGTTGGGCATTTGTTTGATTGAAACCTAGCAAAACTTGTTTGGTTCTTGGCTAAATGGGAATTCCCATTTTTTTATCTTTTGGAAACTAAGTAGATAACAAACCCGTATATATTCTAGTTCTTTTGAAATGCTTCTTGTAAACAACGTTGGGCGACTCAAGGCATCTTGTGAGCTCATTATGTATGACACCACAGTCCCACATTGAAAAGGGATTTTTGAGATTGTTTGAGTAGATAGATATGTGTGAACTGCAACTAATATCCGCAGCTGAATTTTTGGCCATGTGGATAGGTCTAACCCTGCTCCAATTGTTGGACTCATAGTCTTTATGGGCCAGGATCATGACAATGGTACCAAAGCTACAATTGTGACTTGAAAATGCTTAAATGAACAAAAATATAAGTTCGATCCTTTTTTTTTCAGTAGAATTAATGCATGCATTAATTTTTTTAATGCAAAATGTTTTTGTTGGGGAAAAATTGGCTAGATGGATATTTTGTTGGGGAAAAATTCCTATTATTGCATGGACGTTCACTTTGTCAAATGTTGCTAGCCTACACCAATGGCGAAGATTATGTATATGTTCTATTTATGTCTTTCTTTTTTTCCCAGCTGTAAAGATGATTTTATATACCTGACCTCAACTAGTTTGGGATTAAGACTCAGATCTTGTTGTTGTAAATATAGTTTACATTAATGTGATTCATATTGTTTCAGGAACTCTCTGGGATAATTAAGCTGTCAGCATACTCTAGCTTTAGTTTGTTTGAGTGCCGGAAAGTTGTTGCCGGTTCCAAGTCACCTGATCCTGGGAATGGTAATTATGTTTGATTGTCTTCCTAGACAAAGTTAATAGCATAGTTATCTAATGCACTTTATTCTTTTGTAGAGGAGTATATTGGGTTAGATGATAACAACTATATAGGTGATTTGTTGGCGGAATTCAAAGCAGCCAAGGATCGAAGTAAGGGAGAAATTTTGCACTGCAAATTGACTTTTAAAAAGAAGCTATTTCGAGAGTTGGATGAAGCTGTAACAGACCCAATGTTTGTACAATTATCATATGTTCAAGTGTGTAAACCAATCCTCAAGTATTTCAAAATTACCTTATAGTTTGCAATGATATCCATGCTTCCTTCCAAAATTTCTCACTTCTAGAGTTTGTGATGCTTGGCTTTCTTGGTACAGTTGCAACATGATTATATATTAGGTAATTATCCCGTTGGAAGAGATGATGCTGCACAGTTGTCTGCATTGCAAATTTTGGTTGAGATTGGATTTATTGGTAGCCCTGAATCATGCACGTTAGTAGTTCTATTTTTGTCTAATTCTAGTTAATTTTAGTCATTTCTTTTTCTAAATTTGCATTGATTTGTTTTGTTTTCTAATTGCTAAGTATTGATTGGATTTCACATCTCTAATATTTTTTGTTGAAATTTGTATGCTGAATTGACATTTTGCAGTGATTGGACTTCTCTCCTTGAACGATTTCTACCTAGGCAAATTGCAATCACCCGAGGAAAGCGGGAATGGGAGTTAGATATTCTTTCTCGTTATTGCTCAATGGTTAGAACCCTACCTAGAAATTTCTTATTCATAATTTTTATTATTTTAGCTTAAATTTTATGTTGATATGCATTTCTAGTGTCTCTAAATTGTGATTATATTCTATGATCGAACAGTTTGCTATTGTTTATTTGGGAGTAGTAATTGCTATCACGTATAATATTGAACATGCTACCGAGGAATCTTGCATAAATTTTTCTCATCTTCTTTTTGGAAGAATAACATTTTCACTTTCCATCTTGTTAGAGAGTTTTAATTTTGTCATTTACTTGGTATTGTTTTCTTTAAACTTCAATAAGTGCATCTTGTTTGGTTGTGTTAACAATGCCTTCCATTTTCTTTCTTTCATTTTTACAAAATCATTGTTGTTAATAATGTGCTGGAAGGAGGTCCTTATCTATGCATTTCTATCAAAACATTAGTAATAGCTCTTTTCTAGGATTAAGTTCATAATTTATCTGAAGTTGTCCGAAATAAAATACATTTGAGCTTTCTATTCATCGTTTGTGAAGAAAACAAGGGTTTATTCACTTATTTCATGCTACGTGCTTCTGTGTTTTAATTGTCATCGTAAAGCCTGCTTACCTAATATCTTTTCTATTTGCTTCTCTTTTTTGCTTTTTGCTTTTTTTTTTTTTTTTACTTGACTTTTCATAGCTAAAAGTTGCTTTGATATGTAGGAACATCTATCAAAAGATGGCGCAAGACAACAATTTTTGCGAATATTAAGGACACTTCCTTATGGGAATTCAGTTTTCTTTAGTGTCCGCAAGATTGATGATCCTATCGGACTTTTACCTGGAAGGATTATTCTGGGCATCAATAAGCGAGGGGTACGAGTTCAACTTACACATTTTTCTTTCATGAGCCCCTGCTATCATTAAAAATATTCTTTGTTTTGGATTTTGTTCATATTATAAATCATTTTGTTCATTCATCTTCCGGCAGGTACATTTTTTCCGTCCAGTGCCAAAAGAATATTTACACTCAGCAGAGCTGAGAGACATAATGCAATTTGGAAGCAGCAATACTGCTGTGTTCTTTAAGATGCGAGTTGCAGGTGTTCTTCACATATTCCAATTTGAGACCAAGCAGGTTTAACAGCTCTAATACACCCATGCTTGTTGATTCTCCATCAATTGAGTTCAAATACTTCGTATTATGTTCTATTCCTTTGTTATATAGTTGAAATTCTTTCTTTGCAGGGGGAGGAAATTTGTGTTGCTCTTCAAACACATATAAATGATGTCATGTTGCGGCGCTATTCTAAAGCTCGGTCTGCTGCAAATGGCGTTGTGAATGGAGATCTTTCTAGTAGTTTTAAGCCTCCTAATGCAGAAGTGTACGAGAAACGTGTCCAGGAATTATCTAAGAGTATTGAGGAATCTCAAAAGAACAATGATCAGGTAAGTGATAAATAACTATTTTAATTATGCTGGTTATAATGAATAGGCATGCTGTGAATGAGTTTGTGCCATTGTTCTTGGATGATATGGTTTATTCTGTTTCTCCTTATCTGTTTTGGGAATGACTAGAGTGGACCTCCAAAGGCTATTAGTGATTTAGGATGAACGAAATCAAATTTATTTTTGTGTTTGCTATCTTTTTTTTTTTTTTTCCTCTTTTGCAAATATTTAAATTTAGGAGTTATTGTTTTAACTAGAAAATATAGAGTTTTGTGTTCTAATTAGCAAACACATGATTTTATTGTTCAAAAAATTTAATTTCCTCTTATTAAATATTCAGTTTATGATACTTTGTAATGTAGGTTTTTCTATTTTAATTCTTTAAATAAAGATTTACCACTTATGGACATTTTTATTGTTGGGCTCCAGCTTGGTTATCATAAGTAATTGTTTTACTTTTAAGTCAAGTGCTAATTATTAATAATTTCTGTGTGTTGCAGATGTGAAAGCCTTTTCTAAAAACTAAAAATAATTGTCTTTTATTGTTGTTTTTTTTTTTTTTAATAATGAAATGATATTAATAAGCTAAACATGTTGATCTAGTTATTGGAAGAATTGCGAGAGAAGCAAAGGCAAGAAGCAAAGTTGCAAGAAGAACTGGAGGGCCTGAAAGATTCATTGAGATTTGAGAAGCAAAACCTGACAGAAGTTGCTTCTGATCGGGATAGATTTAGATCAATGTGTGCCGAAAAGGATGCAGCTCTTCAAGTTAGTGCAGTCAACTTTTGTAGCATTAGCCTTTTTTTGTAACGGTCCAGCCTATATAAACTACATTTTTCCTTATTCCTCTAATGTGGGATGATACAATTTCTCCCCGTTTAGCTTGCAATGTCCTTGTTGCCAATTTCATTTTTCTTTAGTCCTCCAATGTGGGATGTTACACCCTCTCCTCTTTTAGCTTGTCCCACGTCTTTGTCAAGATTTGACCACTCCATCCCATGATTTCTAGACCCACATATAGCCCATTCCTCATGCCCACCAGCTTTGCAACCTTAATGTGCAGGGTGGCTCTGATCCCATTTCCAGTGGCCCAACCCAATATTGGTTTTAAATACTCTGCTATCTTATGGCACAACTACCAAAATGTTTAACCCAAGTTATTTGAATACTAACTGGCTGGCACATATAAATCATTTTATTTTTCTTTATTCCTCATATGTGGGATGTTACACTTTTGTTAATCATTTATCTTTATCCATTTTGAGTAGCTCTGATTTATGTATACATATATAGGATGCATTGTTAGGCAAGAGAAACATGGAAATGAGGTTGGCCTCTCTTGGTAACCTAGCTGCAGAGAATAATGCCAAGAAAGATTTGCTTGGAACTAATAGTCAGGTAGAATTCTGCAAATATATGTATCCTATGAAATTTAGATGTAATTTATTAATATATGGCTTTAAGAATCAGATTTGAACTTCAATTGGTTTTTTGATTAAAAATCATTTTGGACTGTGAATGACACAGCTATTGCACAAGCTTCAAGGTGACTTGAAACTGCAAAGTGAAGAGTTACGTGTGGCCAAAGAAAATATGAAAAGACTGACTGATGAAAAGATGTTTCTAGAACAGAAGATATCTAGGATTGAAAGAAACAAAGTTGAAGAGGTAAAATTTTTAACTTTCTACAACAATTTATTTCTGAATTCTAATTTCACATGATGAAGTATTTGACTCCCACGGGGATTGTACCACAGATGGAATTTCTGGAGAAAAACTTGGAGCTAGAACGCAAAAACCTCAAAGTTCGAGTGGTTGAACTTGAAAAGAAGCTTGAAGGGGTAACACAAGAATTAGCTGGTACCAAATCAACTCTTGCAATTCGGGATGCAGATTTGGCCACCTTGCAAAATAATGTGAAGGAACTTGAGGAACTCAGAGAAATGAGAGAGGTATGTTTTTCAGTATATGTTTTTGTTGAATGAAAATGTTTGATTGGTTAATTTTTTTGTAGGGATTGGTTTCTCAGAAGTGATAAATTGTAAAGAACTCTAACAAAGTTCTTATGTGCTTTCAGGACATAGATAGAAAGAATGAACAAACTGCTGCCATCTTGAAGATGCAAGCAGCTCAACTTGCTGAGCTTGAAGTACTTTATAAGGAAGAACAAGTTTTGAGGAAGCGCTATTTTAATATCATAGAAGGTTATAAAATAATCACATCCTGTCCCATTTGAATCAAGTCTAATAGTAGTTTTTAAGTGAACTGCTTCAATTGAGCCGCAAGAGTATAAAATAATAACATCCTTTCTCATTGGAATTATGTCTAATAATACTGAAATGATTTTGGATTTTAAAGTCCATACATCAAAAACCGTATCATAATTTTAACTATAAATAATTTAATTTTTGGTAAGCGTATTGTGATGTGTATGGAACTTTCATATTGGAGCAAGAACTAGCGTGAAAGTTGATGCACATCTTTTCTTTCTTAATAAATATGAATATCTAATAATAATAATAATAATGATAATCATTATTATTATTATTATTGTTATTCTTATTATTATTTGAACCATGAAGTGCCACAAATATATTCTAATAGTGATCTTTTGGGTTAAAGATGCCATAACCAGCTAAGGGAGAGAACTATTTGAAAGAAATATCTAGCAGTAAGCATAAGAAGGGAAGAAAAAGGAAAGAGCAGATAATATAGTTAAAAGGAAACAAGTTGGGGGTTTCATAAATGTGTGCTCCTTGCCATAATAGTGTTGTCATTATGTTATCAACTTTCTTTCTGGACTTGATATTTCCTTTTGCAGTTTAACTAACATATATGCCACCCTTCAATGTATTTTAGATATGAAAGGCAAGATAAGGGTTTTCTGTCGTCTAAGGCCATTGAGTGAGAAAGAGACTGCTGAAAAGGAAAGAGACATAATTGCAAGTACAGATGAATTTACAGTTGAACATCCATGGAAAGATGATAGACCAAAACAACATGTCTATGATCGTGTATTTGATGGCAATGCTACACAAGAAGATGTATTTGAGGATACAAAAGTAAGTTTGATTTTTGTGACTTATCAACATATGGAATTGTGGAATGCTTCGTGCACTACGTTGCCCTTTATTGGAATATGAAATTGTCTCTATAGCTTTGAACAGGGTAGCTGTATTGCCAGCTTGCTATTCTTCAATTAACTCTTCCTTCTCTGTAATTATCATGCAGTATTTGGTTCAATCTGCTGTTGATGGGTATAATGTGTGCATATTTGCTTATGGCCAAACTGGTTCTGGGAAAACATTTACGATATATGGCTCTGAGAATAATCCAGGACTCACACCGCGAGCTACTGGAGAACTTTTTAAAATTTTAGGGCGCGATAGCAAGAAATTCTCATTTTCGCTAAAGGTAATGCTGGATTCATTATGTAATTTCTATACAGAATCATTGTGGTCAACTTAAGTTTCTTCACTGGCATGCTGAGATTTCATTTTTATTAACCTTGTTGATATGGACTATACTCCATGGGCATGATGAGATTTCTTTTTTTATTAACCTTGTTGATATGGACTGTATTGTCTATTTCTTCAAGGGCATATGGTGTGTGTTTGTAACTATCACCTTGTTAAACCCTGTAGCATCAATTTCAAAACCCAAGCAAAAAAATGTGTCTTTTCCTTTGATAAGTTTTAAGTACTATTGGAAATGTAAATGAGCTCACTTTCATGGTCAAACACTTATGAGATAGATATACAATGACACAGGCATATATGTTGGAGCTGTACCAGGATACGCTTGTGGACCTTTTATTACCAAAAAATGTAAAGCCCTTGAAATTGGATATTAAAAAAGATTCAAAGGTAATTGTTCTTTCACAAGGTGTTACCAATATTGGCTCTTAAAGGTTTGTTTTATGTTAGGTTTAATTTGTTTGAGTTTGGTTAATACTGATTTTAGTTTATGGATCTCAAATTTGGATGTTCAGGGTATGGTATCTGTAGAAAATGTAACAGTCATATCAATCTCAACATTCGAGGAGTTGCAGAATATTATTCAAAGAGGTTCTGAGAGGAGACATACTTCTGGAACTCAAATGAATGAAGAAAGTTCAAGGTCTCATTTGATTCTTTCAATCATTATTGAAAGTACTAATCTTCAGACCCAATCTGTTGCAAGGGGAAAGGTATCAAGGACATGCTATTGTTTATAAATGATAAGATGCTTCTACACTCTGATATAGGGACCATAATGTAAAAGCACCTGTGTTCTTTTAATTGTTTGTGGAGGTGCATATTTATAGTTACATATACAAATGTGGAGAGGAATGAAATACCTATTGTATTTTATTCAAAGGTTATAGCTTCATTTACATTATTTTTTCAACTTTTGCACATAGCTTCATATATTTATAAGTACATAACTTCATCTATTTTTTAATATAACTCAATTTTGATACCATATGCAGTTAAGTTTTGTGGATCTGGCTGGTTCAGAAAGAGTGAAGAAATCAGGCTCTTCAGGTCATCAACTTAAGGAAGCTCAAAGTATCAACAAATCTCTTTCTGCACTCGGAGATGTCATCGGTGCTTTATCTTCTGGCAATCAACACATACCTTATAGGAACCATAAATTAACAATGCTAATGAGTGATTCCCTTGGTGGTAATGCCAAAACTCTTATGTTTGTGAATGTGTCACCAGCTGAATCAAATTTGGATGAGACGTACAATTCCCTAATGTATGTTCATAGTTTAAAAAGTTTCTACTTTGTTCATTTTTGGTTCTGTTTTTCATTTTTATCACATATCATGTCTTACTTAAGATTAACATTGATCAAGTTAAGATATTAAATTGGCACCATTTGCTTGAAATTGATCCATGGTTCCTTTGCATTTTTTATACACGTAGGTTCTATTCATTAGCAGTTTTCTTTTTCCTTGCTGGATTTTAGGGGCAGTGACACTTAGTGTTTGAAGGGTTTATGTTCTTCTCATTGTTTTGGTAATAACATCTCACTTATGTGTCATTTCAGGTATGCATCAAGAGTTAGATCAATTATCAATGATGCGAGCAAAAACATTTCATCAAAAGAGATGGCTCGACTGAAAAAGTTGATTGCATATTGGAAAGAGCAAGCAGGTAGGAGAGGGGAGGACGAAGATTATGAAGAGATCCAAGAGGAGCGTCAGATGAAAGATAGGACGGATGGTCGTCATTCAATGTAGAGGCTAACATGTGCCTTCGGATGAAATTTTGCCAAGGAACTTGTGCACTTCTTTTACATTATGGTCTTTACTAACATCGACCATGGAGATGAACATAGTAGATGGGTTAGGTGATTTGATATGGATGGGTTCCAATGATCTCTCTCTCTTTGTAAGGTTATAGTAAAGCTCCAGAAGCCGTGAGCCACGTGAAAGGATTTAGATTGTACAGTTAGAATGGTGTGTGTATATATATATATATATATTTTTTTTGGCATTTTTACGTTCAATACATTTTTGAATGAAAATGAAAATTTAGATATTGAATCAAGAAGCTGCTTTTGTATCCATTTTGATGTGATATGCGCCAATCTGTAAGGAAGGACGACGAAGCCACTCTTTTTTTGTGAAAATTTGCAGTGTACAACCATTTTATTTTTTTTCTTATTTAATTTGTTCCCCTCAAAAAATGAAAATTGACTCATTTTCTATAAAAACTAAAGCAATGACTGTGGTAGTGTTAAGTTTTATAGATCTAGCTGAAATTGAATTTTCATTCAAGTTATTGAATGTAAGAATATTTACATGTGGTTCTATAATATTTTTAAAATTAATTATGAAAAAATTAGTGACTAATTATTTTTTTTAAATGAATGCATATTTTTAATTGCTTATATAATAAATTTTAGTTTGATATATAGTATGTATGCAATGAATTCTTATTCTTATTATCATGTTAAAAATTTCCCTCTACGAATCTAAAACTGAGGACTGAATTGTATTATGTTAAAAGTTTCTCTATACAAATCGAATAGTGGTGATTGAATTACTTTAAAATGTCTCTATATATTAAACTAAATTAAATATTCAGTTTATTTCATTTTAATAATTTTTTATACTTTTTAAATGGATTTTTTTATATGCTTAATTTCAAGATTCTGTAGAAAGTTATAAAAATTTTTTGAAAGTCCAAATTGTTATATTTTAAAGTTTAAAAATTATTTTAAAATAACTTTAAAGTTATAAAAAACTTTTAGTTTTTATATAATTAAATCAAAATTTATATATACTTGCCCATATGTGTATGCTTTGTTTCCCCCTTAATTCAAATTTCTAGCTTCGTCCTCTCTGTAAGCATATTTAAGATTTCATTTAGTGATACTGCACAGAGATTAGAATGAAATAAAATATAATCTCTGTTTTGAAACAAGGTTACAAGCTGTTTCTAATGCAAGCCCCTGCTTATATCTTCAGCAAGGATAACGCTTCAACGAGACCACTAGCGCTCCTTTATTCAGAAAATTAAAAGGCAAAAAAAAAAAACGAAGGAGAAGAAGAAGGAGGTGTTTTAGTTTAGGAATCTAGGCTTTTGCAGTTTGTGGAGGCGACATGAATATCAGACTGTTCTGTTTTCTTTGTCGAATTTCATCGGCAATGTCAACCACTCGCTGTACTTTGTCGGATGAGGGGGACAAAGTGCCAAAGGAAGTTGTCGCTTTTTGCGGTTTATTAAACATCTTAGAAGCGTGAATAATAAGGAAATTTAATTACGTAACATCTGTTTTTGGAAAAATAGAGTAAGCACGCAACTTTGTCAAAATATATTATCACAGTGATCATCATACGCGATTCGAAGTTCAAATTTCGCAGAAGTAAACAATAAGAATGGAGAAAGTAGGCGTCCCAACCATAGATCTGCAAGATTTTCCGGGACAGTATGAACTATTGAGAAAGACGTGCGAGGAATGGGGCTGTTTCAGACTAGTAAACCACAACATCTCCTTATCTCTCATGTCGGAGATGAAGAAGGTAGTTAGATCTCTGCTAGACCTTCCTATGGAAATCAAGAAGCGCAACGTAGATGTAATAGCAGGTAGCGGCTACATGGCCCCAAGCGCTATCAATCCTCTTTACGAGGCCTTGGGACTCTACGACATGGGCTCCTCCCATGCCGTGGATACCTTCTGTTCTCAGTTGGAAGCCTCTCCTCATCAAAGGTGGTATTTTCTGTTACAATTCGTACTGTTTGTTTGTCCCTTTTGTATCTGTATCTGATTCAATTGTTATTTCCAGAGAGGTAATAGAGATGTATGCCAAAGCAATTTATGAACTGGCGATCGACTTAGCACGAATTTTGGCTGAAAGTATGGGTTCCAGGTCCAGCAATGATTTGTTCGAGGGATGGGCTTGCCAATTTAGAATCAACAAGTATAGCTTCGCTCCTGAGACTGTAGGCTCCCCTGGAGTCCAGATACACACAGATTCTGGGTTCCTTACTATACTTCAAGACGATGAAAACGTTGGCGGTCTCGAAGTGATGGACAAATCTGGCGCATTTGTGCCCGTTGATCCGGAGCCAGGCACCCTCGTCGTCAATCTTGGGGATGTTGCTACGGTATTCATTTTCTTTCTCCCAATTGGATTGTCATTGGAATCTGTGATAGATTGGTTAAATTAATTAAATGCTCGTTTCTGCATAACATGGCCAAAAGGCATGGAGTAACGGAAGGCTCCGGAATGTGAAGCATCGAGTGCAATGCAAGGAAGCAACACTGCGGCTATCAATTGCTACATTTCTCTTGGGACCAAAGAAGGCAGAAGTGGATACTCCACCGGAATTTGTTGATGCTCAAAACCCACGTCTCTATGCCCCTTTTACTATTGAAGATTATAGAAAGCTCCGAGCGTCCACAAAATCACATGCTGGGGAAGCTCTTGAACTTGTACGTATCCAGTCCTGACTTTTGATACGAAGCATTGGGACCGGAGAGATTAATAAGTAGACCAATAGCTAGGACAAACATTCAATGGAAGACACGACTTTTGCATGTTGGACCTGTAAGTTCAAATTAGGATGTACTTGGTTCATCCAAATGGACACGTACATGTATAACCAGGGGGTTCTGGTTTATTGTTTTTTACTAGATTGTTCGACTCATGTCATGGCTGGAATATTAGCAGGGAGAAAGCGCTTCAAGTCTTGATTTTTAGACGAGTGAAAAGCTATAATTTTAACGCTATATCTGGTGATTACTATGCTTCGCATAAAACTTTAAAAATGCCCCAGCTTTTTCTTTAATCAGTTCAGGAGATCCAATATCTATTTCTTTGTATTTTTTTCTTTCCACATAAAATGAACATTTTTCAGCAGGAGCTTTTGTTTCTTCAGTACAGTAAAATAAATTAGGAAACCCAAAAAATGTGTACAATTCTCTTGATCCAAATATACACTTGCACAAACCACCTCCAACAATCGATAAAATCTTAAAAAGGAACCGTATAGCTAGGAAGGAAATGTCAGACCATGTCCTCATCTTGCCAAAGAATTAGATAAAGATAAAACAAATTAGGAATAAATGGAAAGGAAGGAATTGACTTGGCTGGACAAAAGAACTGTCCGTGAGTCCCTCGGCATAGCTTTGAGGACTAACACATTGAGGGGTCCAACCAGATGTAATGTTCGTAGTATCAGCTGTAACATCCAAGTTGGTGCTACTGCTAGAATTTGGTCCAGCTGCAGAAGGCCAAACAAAAGCGTCTTGAAAGGCTGGACACGAGGAACTGCCACTGATCCTGATACTATCTGAAAGATGGCTTGTGTTTTCGGTCTCTCACTTGCAATAGGATGGGAACATGCCAACCCAAGCAGCAGGAGCCTTTCGGCTTCCTCAACATTGTAGTCATTTTTTCTTATTCTTTGCTTTGTGGTCTTTTTTTATTAATTTTGTGCTATTGGAGTACGACTTCAAACTAATCCTCTCTTCTCAGCTCAGCTGAGCTCATGCAAAATTTGCTGATAAGAAATCTTTTCCTTTCAAATTTTTTTGGGTATACTCAGAAGGTTTTCCATGAATTTTAATAGACATGGAAATGAAAATGTTTGGTGCAACGCAACATATAAACATGGCTTGGGTTGACTTAAATCCACTGAGCGACGCATTCTGAAATTCTTATATTAATTAATCTATTGGCAACTGTCTAATATAAAGGCAAAACTCATGGGCAATACTGCAACTGACGATGATCATTCTTGTTAACCAAGTTGACTGCTTCATAATCAACTAACTCCAACTCTTGTTTTTTATTTTTTTTTCTTTTAAAAAAAGAAAAGAGACTTCCGATTCCAACTAGGTTCCTTTTGCCGCTCTCCATTTCCTCTTCGTTGATGCCGCTGCTATTAATTAATTTTAATTCAACCGTGACAGATTATGATTATGCAAATTCTGTTTTATCTTTACAGATAATGAAACTAATCATAAAGTGAAACACAGCTAGCACATGAAATTATCAAACTGTATGTGAATGGGACATTAAATTATTAAGGAGGGAAGGAACAATATGCGTCGAGATCGGAATACCTACAAACGCTTTGATGCTAAAGTTAAAAAGGATATGAAAAATTGCTATGAAGCAGGATTGATTATGGTATCGACATTGAAGACCTTTATGTGGAGATTCAGATGACTCTTTATTAGCTCGTAATTAGGAGATAGGGTTTGCATCGAAGTGCCATCTAGTAATGTTTGATTTATATTTGACTTTCCAGCATATTTCACATCAACTGTAAATTGACTATATTACCCTTTAACTTACTATTAATTCTCTAAAAAATCATTATATTGGAGTAATAATTATTGGTATTCTACAAAGAGTAAACATGAAAAAAAGAAATTTATTACTCTTTGAAATTATAAATGTGACTTATTTTCTATTGTTTGGTCGTAATATTAAAAATTAGTTGAAAAATATTAAATTTTTTATCTCATAAGACCATAAAAAATATTAATAATAGAAATTTTATAATTTAAAAATTTTATTCTCAAATATCAAAAAATACAAAAAAATAATGTAAATTATTAAAGCTACCAATGGCCAATGGTGGTGGTCATCGATGGCCGATGATGGTGGCCGCCGATGGCCGGTGACGGTGGTGGTGGTGGTCGTAGTCGATGGTAAATGGTTAATAGTGGTAGTGATTATGATGATTAATAAACTAAAAAATATGAATTTATAAAGTTTGTTAATATTTGAAAAATATTTTATTCTTTCGAAAATGGGAAATTGTCTTTCTTAAAAATGAGTTAATTTTTTTTTACTAAAAAAATATTTTCCATTGATTTATTTTTCTGAACGCTCCAAACAACGAAAAATTATAAAAAATATTTTTTTACAAGTTATTTTATGGAAATAGTGGAGCTTCAATGATAATATATTAAAGTTGTATATGGATTTTGAGATTTTTTTTTAAACTTTTATACTCCCTTTGTCTTGTATGTAAATCTACTTTGACTTTCACATAGATTAAAAAAAACTAATTAATACAGATAAAATATATTTTTTATTTAATTTTTTTTAAAAATATCCCTTTATAATATTAAATAATATATATCAATTGGGAATATGGATGTATATTAAATAGAAATAAATTCAGAAATTAGATGCTAAATGATCTTTTTAAAAAAGAAAATAAGATTATATTTTGGAATAGAAGAAAAAAAAAGAAGAAGAGTAGACCATTTATACGTGGCAGATTGTGTATACGTGGAAGAGTAGACCAAATATGTGCTCACTTTTATATTGAAAGATCTTATGAGTTAGGAAAGACCTATTTTTGAATTAAAAAAAACTAATTTTTGAACTCACTAACTCAACATAATATTTAAATAAGAATTAATATTTAAATAACAATTAAGAACTAACTCAACTAAGAGTTAATATTTAAGTTTAATTATAATTCTAATAATATGATTAAATTATAATATTAAATGACTAATATTTTGATGACTTATAATTCTAATAATATGATTAAATTATAATATTAAATGACTAATATTTTGATGACTTATTTGTATCTAACATTAAAAATAGTTATAATGGTGTATTTTGATTTAATCGAGCCGAGCTTAAGTCTGAGCCCAGCTTGAGCTTTAGCTCATCTACAACCCATTGAATCCAGCTTAAGTCTGGATACTTTGAAACAAGCCAAGTCCATGTCTGAGTTCGAGCATTACCCTTCGTTGAAGTTTGGCTCGGCTGGGCTGATTTGGAGCTCTACTGAGTATGGGGAAGGCCCTGCCCTGTGTTCAACATTACCGCCTCAGAGACAAAACAACGCCAAGGATTGCATAATTTCAGGAGCATAAAGGGAGCGAGGGATGGAAGCGCGTTAAGCTTTTTCAAAGTCATCTCTCACCATTACCCTGTACCTGTTTATCAAGAATTGTATCTCCCATAGCTTTTCGGTTCGGTAATATTTTTCTACACTCTGTTTCTTTGCCCCAATTTTTATCCCTTCCTGTAATTGATGATTCCTGTTTATCTTTATTTCGATTAATTCAAAAGAAAAGAAAACAGCGCTGAATTAGATTTTTAGGTTAATTGAATGCTGCGAAAAGTAATAGTGATTCCCGTAGGGTTTTCTATTCATCACACTACCTTAGCGAATAGAGAAATTTAAGTAGAAATTTTCAGTGTTTTTTGTTTGATAATATATAGATATCTATCTCCTCAGAAGCTCGTTTCCCATAACATTATTGTCGTTGTATATTTCCCCTCCATTGATCTTGCAAGGAATTAGAGCAATAAGGTATGGTTTTGCTGATTAATCTTTTAGTTGCATGCTCTATGCAATTGATATAATAGGTTGGCGTCTTTTAGTCATTACAATACGTCTCATACTTCACTTCTGCTGAAACTATTCTAATTAGCTTAGATTTTAGATTGCTGAAATTCTGTTTCTTGTGTTGGCAGTGTTGCTGGTGAATAACATGCAAGATCCAAGGATGCCACCATCTGGGGATAACACAAAATCCAAGCTACACAAGAAGAAAGTCTCGGCCTCCAGAGCTTCCTTGATTCCATTACAAGGCAATGATCTCAGAGAGGTTAAACTGGTGCAGGGCCCTCTAAGAACAAGCCAGAAAGCCTCCAGAAGGAACTTGAAGAATGAGGGCTCACCACTGATCCAGCAACAAGAGAGGTCAAACTCAGATTCATTGCCTGACTCCTCAACATCGGGAAGTGAATACCGTGCACTTAGGAGGAAGTATTTGTTGTTGGAGGAAGAAAGCTTTGGTTTGGGGAAAGAGTTGAAGGTAGTTGAAGATGAGGTTAAGACTCTTGAAGATGAGAAGCTTGCATTGTTAGACCAGCTTGTTGTGTTGGAAGGCCTAATTGATCCTTCCGTAGTGTATCCCCATGAGCTGCCATCCTTATAATTCCAAGCAATTGTTCTAGGTGGGTGCACTTGTAGATGAGCTCCTAGATGTATTTATTGGTTCATCCTTATTATTGTTATAAATAACTGAAGCAAAGTCAATATCAAGATTGGATTTGTACTATGCAATCTTAAAATTTGAACATATAGATCTTTAATACATGAGCTTTTGTGTAGAAATCTTGGCAAGATTTGCATTCGGTTTGCGCACAGGTGCTTGTTGTTACTGTTATTCAAAGCTTTCTATGGCGTGTCCTTGCATTACATCAATAGTCTATTGTTTTAATTTAGTTGCCATCAGATAAATCCAGTGGATTGAATGCAGTAGCTTTGATTTATCCCTATGCCAATCCTCAATAATGTGCAAAAAAAATCGAAAATTTTTTGCAAATTTTATCAAGCCAGAAATGAAAATAGACAACCCAGGAAAAAACACAATTAGAAGAATGAAAAAATATTTCTTGAATTTATATATATTGCCAAGGACTTATCAATTTAACAAATCTTACAATAATTCTTTTGCTTGTATGATCCGAGTATATGAACTGTGGGGTTGCAAGGGTCTCAGCTCCTAAACCAATATATACAGATTAAGCCATCTTATCTCAGCAAGCCCGAACTTGAAGATGCAACCTGGACAACTAGAGGGCTAGTGACTCGCGCATTTCTGTTCCTCCATGTCAGAAACCCAAATGTATAGCCTATTGATGGACTAGCCACCTTGAAATTCACAGTGAATTTTATCTTCTGGCCATAGCTGTTGAATATTAGTCTCTTTGGCACAACAGTGACATTAATCCCAACAGGATTAGACACTACAGCTTTGTATATGCTTCTTGGTTTGCCAACATTGGTCACTGTTCGAGTCACAGAGAAGCTGTCCTTGAGACTTGGAACAGTGATAGAAGGATAATTCAGGCTGGAAGCTGTTGTGAATGTTTCATTGCATGTGCTATTGTCTCTGGTGACTAGATGTAGGGATTTCTCATCATAACCAATCGAGCAGAGAAAAGCTTTATAATCTGTTGGCTGTGTATCATAGATCAGACCAGGATCAAGGACTCTTATTGGATCAACAAAACCTGATCCGTAATCAAATGCACTACCCCTTCTTCCGCTAGGATCCACTGTAATGGGTTTGCGGTTCTTATCAAGGATGGTAGCTGCATGTACATTGGTGATCAGTTAATGGTTTAGAGTTCTGAATAAAATACAGTCTATGCTTTAGCAAATTTATGGTGAGAAAAGCTCAGCAGATCAAGATAAGTTCATTCTGATTTCTTCACATTATAATGAAGAGAATGAATGTTTGCATTAAGGGTGATTGGTGGCTCAAGTCTGAGCACTACATGAGGCTGCAAAGAAAAAAGGCCAACCCAAGCCAAGTTGTTTGCCTGACCAAATTTTTGAGCAGTTCTAAAATCAAGAGGGACTTCTGCAGTATAAAGATCTACAAAGCTCCATTCATTTATAACCCCTATGGACATCTCTAAATATTTATAAGAGTGACATGTACAGTGACAACTTACCAGTAGTCATGATTGCAGATTTGATGGCAGATGGAGACCAAGAAGGATTGACAGCTTTGATCAATGCTGCAATTCCTGTTACATGTGGACAGGCCATGGAAGTCCCAGAGAGAACATTGAACCGCATTTTGCCAGCTGCCGGAGACCATGCCGCAAGGATGTTCAGTCCAGGAGCTGAGACATCAGGCTACAAAGCAGGAGTACCAGAAAGGGGAAGAGAGGTAATGAAAAATGAAAAACAAAAAAGGTCTAACCAATAATCATAAAATCCAGTAAGCCTTCTCAAGAATTTAAAGAATCTATAGTTAAAAATATACCTTCAAAATTTCAGGGGTTACAGCATTAGGTCCTTTGGAAGAAAATGCTGCAATTCGAGGTGCAGGTTGAGATCCCAAAACTGCCTTGGCACGTGATATTTTTGCTATTGGATTTCTGTTAGACCATAACGGTCTGGATCAAAAAACTGGAGAATTTGGAACTAAAAATATTGGGTCTCCGTTATGAGAAGTGAAAAAACAAACCGTGTGTCCTTAATATAAGATAGAATCTTGTTCCCTATTTCCTTTCCAACAATTGCTGATGGTATTGCAAAAGGAATGGCAACATCTTGATCTGCTTCATCAATAAGAACCATCCCAACTCCACCAGCTTGTTTGACTACCTTGCTCTTGGCAAGCTTTGACTCGGTTGAACTGTCAGCTTGTAGACAGACAAGGACTTTCCCACTGGCTTTAGTACTATTCAAGGAACTTTCTAAACAATAACTACAATAACAAATAAAAGAGTAAAATAACTTAAGTTTTCCTTGCCTATTGAAATTTAAATTGCACTGGCTTTCAAGTACCTGTTGCTTCACCTGGATTGATAAGGAGTGAAGTATCCAGCATAGGCTTCAGAGGCAGAGATGATCCTTGCAGAGGCATCCATTTCAGAGAGACTGAGACTTTCGCCCTATTTCATGAGTGAGAACTAATAAGGATTTGCCTTTAAAGTGAAAATTTTGAATAGGAAGAAGGAATGGCATTACTGTAAAATTAGCAGAATTTCCTAGAACGATATCTGATGCAAAGTCCCTGTCTGTTGAACTAGCAGCAACTGTGATCATCCATGGAGCGAGATTCGTCACAGAACCTTGATTCCCTTCATTTCCAGCTGAAGCAATTACTAACACTCCACGGGCAGCAGCATGAAATGACCCAATAGAAATGGCATCATTAAAATAGTCTCCCTGGGGAGAATCTGGACCTAGAGACACTGACAAGATATGAACGCCGTCTCTGATTGCATCATCAAATGCAGCAAGTAAATCAACATCATAGCAACCCGAGTCCCAACAGGTTTTGTAAACTGCAATTCTTGTCATAGGTGCACCCCCTCTAGCTCCCCCAGCTGCCAACCCCTTGTAATTCATATGTGACACATAACGACCAGCTGCAATAGAGGCTGTGTGGCTGCCATGGCCAGAGCTGTCCCTTGGAGATATAAAAGAAAACACCTCGGTTGCAGCTTCTTCAGCTTCATAGCTACTCCTATAGTATCTTGCTCCGATCACTTTCCTGTGTCATAAAAATTTTAACTGACATTGAAGATCTCCATATTAAGTGTCCATACAATTGAATCATTTAATTTTCCTTGATATATATTTAATATGAAATGAACCTGTTGCAAGATGATGCATTGAAAGCTTCTCCCGATTGGCAGTGTCCCTTCCATCTAGCTGGTACTGGAGGCATGTCCTCATCACTAAAACTTGGAGATTCAGGCCAAATTCCTGATTCAAATGGTGATTAGATAAAACATACGTTCTCACTTGTTCTCTTAGAACTTTTTCACCGTCTTAAAGCACACATGTCCACATCAGCTAAGGATGGAGAGAAGCAGTTAACAAAACAAGGATGGAATTTTAAACTCTATCATTATCAAGGTTAAAACATAAGAAATTATTGGTAACTCAATTTCAACTAAGAAAGGGTTGACAGAGGAAGCAGTTTGAGATCCTGACCAGTATCAATAAAACCAATAATAATGTTGACTTGATTCTTGGTAGAATGTCCTGGAATCTCCATGGTTTCTTCACCAACAAGACCCATGAAATCCCAAGAGTGAGTGGTATGGAGTCTCCGTTTCAAATTGGGAAATACAGAGACCACCCCAGGCATCTCTGTGAAAAAAGCAATTCAAATTTAATAATAAACCAAAAATAAAATTGATACTAATAATAAAGTATTTGAGTGAGTTACTAGCAATCTGGGAAGCTTGGTGGTCCGTCAACTTGGCGGCAAATCCCCTAAAACCATGTCTATAGCTATAAAGGTGAGAGGCTCGCGCTTGCTCAATGCTATTTTGTGGAGAGACACAATACAAGAGTCACTAATAGTGACAAAATACATTATTAAAATTGCATATAGAGATACAGAAAAGGAGAAATTTTTGAAGTTGCGACCTTCCTCCATGAACAGCGGCAAGCATTTGGTGGTTTTTGGCGAGAATGCGGCGTGGGTAGTCTTGACGGGTTTTACTTCCCATATAAACCACATAAACCTGCAAAGAAACAATACATGAGACGCCAAAAGTAAGCAAATGAAAAACCCAGTCATAATATATCCGGAGTTAGCAATTACGCAAACACTTGGCAAACAATGGATAAAGCACCTTAGGCTTTGAAGAAGAAGAGCAAAATCCTAATTCAGCGACAAAAACAGCAAGCAACAGACACCATCCACTGCAACGACGGCTACGGTGACTAAGAACTGAAACTGAAGCCATGACTGATTGTATACTGTTGGTACTTCAGTAATGTGAAAGAATTTTCCGTTTAGAAAAATAATTAATGGCTAAAAAAGAGAAAACAGAAAGTGAATAGGAAAAGAAAGTGGAGTGATTCACATTCACATTCACAAGTATAACGTTATGCATAAAGGGAAGGAAAGGAAAGAAAAGAAAAGAAAAGAAGGGAAAAGAAGAGATAAAAACAGTATATGATGTTGGTTGGAGGGATGGGTTTGGTTTATATATTTGGATAGATGTTATACAAATATATAATACTAAAAAATACTTGAAAAATATGACCAATTGGAAGGAGAAAGCTTTGCTTTTAGAGCAAAATAACAAACAAGGCCAGCAGCCAACAGCCGCCCTGTCTCCCTCCGCTACTCAACTCTCCGAATATTCCAAACTTACCCTCTATTTCCGGAGCCCCTTTAAAGAATGACCGATTATGTTGTGTCACGCTACCTACCATCTTGACTTAAAATGTTACACTATATAATTATTTCCGACTCGTGTACTAGAGTTTCGGATGGAAGCCGCGAGGGCTGGCTGGGACTGAGCCGTTTAAGGAGGATACCGATGAATGGACGTGAGACAAACAGATTTGAAAAGAGTATGACAACGGATCTTACCATGTGCATTGAATATCAGTAAAATAGGAGTATAGGACTCAGAATATCCTTTATCTGTCACTCCTTAATGATCATCATTTATTAGTAAAAAGGATAAATTATAAATAAATTAGATTTAAATAATTTAAAATTTACTACGTATCTATGACACTATTTTAAATGAGTTTACGACCAATAAACGTGATACAAGTTTTGATGTATTCTTTGCAAATTGGGATTATCTCACCTATTTTGGATTTTGTCAATTTTGACCTTTTGTAATAATCTCTAATTTACAATTGAAATTTCAATTTCTAATAAAAAAATTTATTAAGACGAGACACGCTCCAATCTTGGATTGTCTCGCTCAAACTAACTAAAAAAAAAATTAAAATTCACTATCAATCAAATGTATTATAAATGGTCTTTTCACTTGCATAAAAAATGTGATGTCTCACTTTAAATGTTTAGAGTGAGAAGTTTAGATTATTCACTATATCAATATATGTAAAAAAATATATGAATTAAACACGAATAAAAATTCATACATTGGTCAAGTTTCATAATACAACCGCACATGTTAATAGTTGCATGCTAACTATAAAAAAAAAGTCTTTATATCCATATTAAACTTTTAATTTGGGTATAAATTTAAATTTTTTTTGGTACATTTAATTGTAATGCTTTGTTGACTATACTCAATTTCCAAGAAGAAGCGTGCACTAATTTACGTATGAGTCATGAATATTTTTCTTGGGTGACCAGCATAAAATAGTCACACATTTATATTGTTACATTCTTTTTTTTTTTAAGATAGTAACTCTTATTATTATATATGCACAAATTTTGATTTTATGTTTCACATCCGTTGATTCATTCAATGGCAGAATAATCTTTAAAAAAATGGTAATGCTCTGTGTCTCGTAATTGTGCTCTATTTCGATAAAGTGAAATGTAATATTAGGATTTAGTTCTTTCGTGGATTATATTTGTATGTATTGAGAGAAGTATGCTCAATTTTATACACGTACGCATGTGAAGTATACTAATATGTACATAGGTAGGACCATTATGTTTGAAAATTTATATAAAATCATGTGTTGGAAAATCTAGCGGTCATGGAATGCATGTGCACAATTAACGAATTAATGTTGGACCATCGAGAATGAATATAATATAGCCAACTAAAGCTAAACAGCTAATGCATTTTTTTTAATACACTGGAAATATTCTATAAAATTAATGGGCTGCCCCACCAATATTCTTTTTGTTTCCTTGTTTTCATATCATAAAGCTGTCATAAGTGGAGTGGACCGTAGCTATTTTGATCGACCGTTACCTTACCTCTACTTAGATCAGCTTGAATAATATGTAAAATATAATTCAGTCATAAGTGGAGTGGACCGTAGCTAACGGCCACTAACTAACCTTTAATGTATGTTTTTTTAACTATGAGATAATGCTTGATAAAGGAAAGTAGAAAATGGTAGAAATGAATGATCCATCTAAAAATTGTAGAAATAATGATGAGGAAGATTGCATTTTTCTTTTCCAGTGTTGTGTGCTGATTATTACCATGATGTCCAATGAGGGTATCAAGTGCGGTGGTTGACTAGCTTAGAGCATCTATGGCAAACTGGCAGTGGCATTTCGGTGCAAAAGGAGAGACGTTGAAAGCTTTCTCTCAAGTTTTTCGCTGTCCCGTGACTCACGATGACATGATGTGATGTGATGCGATGTGATGGTAAAATTAAAATAGGATGGTTTTATGTGATGCTCAAATCATCTGATATGACTCCATTTTACTCAAACCAAAGCCAATTCACAATCATTGCTTGCCTTATTTCCCAAGTAAAGTTAATCATTTTAATAAGCCGACCAATTAATATTTTTAATTACCCTTGGCCTGCTTTTGAGGTATCCCTGCTTTCAGGTATCTGCATCCAGCTAGGTTCCTATATGCCCGGAGAATTTATCATTATTTGGAGTTAAAGAAGATAAGCTTTACCTACCCTAAATCAACGCATATGCCAAAATATTTTAAGAAATAGTTATTATTTTTTTTCCATGAACAATTTCGAATAAAAGATTATTTTTCATTGAATCCATATATAATTGGAACTCATATGAGTGAGTCCTTCCCGCAAGTCAAGAAGGAAAAAAAGAATGTTAATGCTTTTAACCGTGGGTGTTTTATTTGGATTTGGGTTTTTAAATATTACTTTTTGAGCCTTTCGAAAAATCTCTCGTCTATTTAACTCGGTAGACAACATATGGAAAGTTCAACAGCCCAAAATGTTTTCCTGTTTCCATTCTCAGACCTTCAATCTCCATCAATTTATAGAACCAGTTGATTTCTTTGCATCCAATACAAGATTTCAAATGTAATGGAAAGAGTTCATTTAATGACTGAAAAATGAAATATTTACCTCTAGAAAATGGAAGAAAATGAATGATTCATGTCTAGTTAACCCGATTATTGTTCAAGCACGTATGACATCATTTAATACATTATCTTGCTTCAATCTATGCCATCAAACACATATAATTTAGGATTGTTGAAATGGAATCTGCTGAGAGTTTGCAGATGCAGCCACATGGTCATCTGAATATTAACATTTTCTGCAGGCAAGTGAAGACCTTGAATGGGAATTTGGAGGTTAAAATTATGCATATGCACAAATAGAACAAAAGCTATACAATTCTTCCTTGAATTTCCACTTAGGTTATCATAAGTTGGGTTTTCCCCATGGAATTAAAAGGTGTTAAGAAAGATCATCTTAGGACGCCATGATCACAGATCATGACCCTTTTTTGTACCAAATAGAAAAAAGAAAAATTTGATATGATGAAATCAGAGAAAGTTGAATACATTTGCAATATTCCTGATCATGTATTAAATGTTAAACCGAAAATAGGAAATCTGTACATGCAGATAAATATTAAAAAAGTCATTTAATAGATAAACTTATAGATATGAATTTTACCTGTGAGTCCAGAATCTGCCATTAAATGATTTCTTTAATGACTCCAAGTAAACCTCCACCATGCCTTTCAGTTAATGCAGCTTCCTACAATACCTCCTAAACTTAACCACCAACCTGTTACAAATAAACTATTAAATTCATCATATTAGAAGCATATTTGTATCATCACCACCATAAAGTAACATGGTGACTATCAGTTCCCATATCAGATGAGAAAAGGAACAACCAGTTAACAGAATTATTAGATAAATTGTAATAAAAATGTGAGAAAAGGGAACTTGGTACCTTTAACAGTCGCTTTTAATGAAATGACATTCCCCAGAATTAGAATCATTAATGTATACCTCCAGCAACAACACTTAAAAAGCAGATCATTTAAATACAAATACCAAATGCACACAAAGTTGCATTGTGAAAAAACACGTTGGGTCGGCTATATGAATCATTTGCTATCAGTTCCACTCTGTTCAATTAATAGCAAGAAACAAGCAAAGCATAAAATGGTAAGTAGGGGATTTTGAAAAAAGAAAACAATTTTGGTGAATATTTTGAAAATCATTTGCTTTATTAAGTAATAAACAAGCACAAGATGGACAATAACATGGAAAAATGATGAAAAATATAAGGCCAGTGATGAGTGATCAAACATACAATATGGTGTATTAGATCAACTACTTCCAGTCCAAAAAGTAACACCATTCAATTTCAAATGCACAATAACCAAAAAAAGCAAGAAAGAATGATGTTGTAAATTTTCATCACGTAGAATATAAGAAAACTTATGGAGGAAAAACAATATAATAAGATTAAATTCTATTACCATTAATAGAACATATAGCACATCCAGTGGGGGATGAAATTCCATGAAAGGAACAAAAAATACAGCAGCCTTTTCTTTTTCTTGAACTTTTTTTTCTAATGCTAGCAGAATATGAACTTGCTACGTGTTTCTCACTGAATTTTTTTCATTCTATGTGCTTGGAAATATAAAACAAAACAAATATAATGTAATAATATAAAAGCACATGAAACATGATATAATTTCCTACAACATAGTAAAACTTGCATGAAAAAAATCATAAATAATAATCAAAGAAAAGAATAGATCATTTTAGAAAAATGATGGATGCTGTTGGGTTAGTATTCCATGTTGCGATAAAGTCAACGATTAATCTTAGGGGACCTCCTCTGTAAACAATTTCTGATGTGGTAAAAAAAATAAGTTTCCGGGTACATATAATGCAGGAGAACTTCAAAAAACGAAAGACAATAATGATTCTATTCAGTGGGATGAAATTCCATACAAGGAACAAAAAATCACATGGCAGCTTTATGTTCTGTTGGTGATAGAAGAATTTAAACTTGGTGTCTTATATTTCTCTTTTCATTTTTCTTTCATTCTACGTGCTCGGAAGCATTGAAACAAGAATAGTTTCTCAACTTTGTATCCATTTCCTCTTGCAATCAACAGGAAAATAATAAGACGAAAAAGAATAAAAAAAATGACATCTCCTTACTGGAGAATCAAACAATGTTTTATAAATGAAAATACCATGGCAATTCCCACCATCTCTAGCGGGAATACTATCAAGACATTTTCATTCCCGAGCAACCTAAAAATTTTCACAAGAAGTAAAATAAAATTTAGCATATCTTTCATCATCTACTCATATGTATATTTGCTGTTGTGATTGTTGTGGGGGAATTCATTCCACATGTAACTGCTTGTAAGCATCAGTGAAGAAAGCAATAGATAAGAGAGATGACTAACACCAACTAAGATGTAAATATTTGAATCTTTTTGAAAAATTATCTAAACTTACAATTCAAGCAATTTAATATTAAGGTTCTTAAATTACCTTTATTCGAATAGACCAAATTTCTTTCCCAAAAATAAAATAAGTCTCTATTGAATCAAAGTTACCAAGTTAAATACCCAGCTTTTATTGAAAATAATAATACATGGGTACCTTCGCAGAACTCGTATCTTCTTGAATTTGGCCTGAATCTCCACAAAGCAGCAGTTTCATCCTCTCTGTCAACCACTTCTTCTCCGTGTCATCCAGCTCATTAGCCTCGCTCAAACAGAGAATATCAGAGCAAGAAAGATGCAAAAAAAGTAGTGAGAATGACAGACATCAGATGTAAATGAGAGTAATTTGGTGGGGCAAATGAATTTCGTTTTGGCCGTTTGGCGTTTATTCATAATTGTGAAACAAGTCTTATCACTGACCGTTGATGTCAAACGTTGCCGTTTTTCAAAGATTTTCAAACTTTTTTAACTAACTGTAGGTAATAGAAATAAATATTATTTTTTTTTATTATGAGAATTTTGTGCTGAGAATCAGGCGATAAGCGTGCGAGTGGCTGAGCAGGACCTTACCTTCAGAGCCTTACTCCATTTTTGGTTGGTTAGAGAAGAAGGAAACCATGGCTGCAACCTTGATGTTTTCGTGCACTTCGAGCTTAATCCATGCTTCACACTCCACATTATTTCTAGGTGTTAGGCGAAGGACACTGTATCTGAATCAATCAATCGGAATAACCAATGGAAGCCGGAAAATACCCCATAGATTTGTACTGGTTGCGGCAACCGAAGGTTCTGCAAAATCCAGCAAGTCCGAAGAAAGTATCCCATCTTGGGCTAGACCAGATTCTGATGAGCCCCCTCCTTGGGCTCGCGATGAAGCCAATGGAAATGGCAATTCAGTAAAGCAAAGCGTCGAGCTTCCCTTTTTTGTTTATTTACTTGCCTCAGCAATTACAGCAATTGCTGCCGTATGTTCGTCTTCTTGTTCTTTTTTCCACTCTATCTATCCTGAAAGGTGATGACTTGTTTCACTGATTAGAATTTAAATTTAATGCAGATAGGTTCTGTGTTCGAATATGTGAATAAAAATCCAGTTTTTGGAATTCTCAACTCCGACAGCATCTTCTACGCTCCAGTGCTCGGATTCTTTGCGTTTACTGGCATCCCCACTTCTGTAAGCATTTATTTGTTGAGAATTTGAAAATTTCTCAGCTGTTCTTCTTACAATTTCATTATCTCCGCAGGCATTTTTGTGGTTCAAATCCGTTCAAACTGCTAACAAAGAAGCTGAGGAACAAGATAAGAGGGATGGATATCTTTAAACTTTTATCTTTGTTGGTACATGAGTACCTCTCCTGAATTTTCAATTCAGTTTTGCTTCTCCTATTACTTTTGTGCAGTTTACCTGTGAGTGTCTTAGGTTATACTCATGTGAACACTAGAATTAGCTTAGAGAACCATTTGTATTCTGACCTCATACTCACGAATATTTTATATTTCTCAACAATGAGATATGTCTTGGTTAATTTGCCAGGTAAGCCGACCTGTTTCTCTATCGTGTGTACAAGAATGATAGATATTCTATAAAAACAGAAAACTCTACTTAGATCATGCTTTCATTTAGTGCAATGACATCCCAAAGGATGTGATTTTTCACTCTAGCGTTTGAGAAAAAAGGGATAGCATTAGCACCTTTATCACTATATTGAGAGTTTTGCAACTTTAATACCATTTTTTTAGTGAAACCATCAAATTCATTGCAAAACTATTTAGCAACTGTCATATTGCATGAAGCATAGCCTTGTCCAGGTGAACTCTTGGCCAACAAATACCTCATATTTTTTTGGTAATTTGTATATTAATTTCTGACTTTGCTTTGCTTTTATCTTGTTGACAAATATATACACTGTGAGATGGTCCTGATATGTTAGCAAAAGCATTAGCCTATAAGCACTCCCATGTTGAAGAAAATGAGAAATTTAACAGACTTGGGAAATTAAGACAAGGTCTACATTAGATATGATCCCTTTGGTACCTTGTAGAGTTTTTCTAGTCTTAACAGAATTTTTTTTTCTCACATTTATTTAAACCGATGCCATTTAGTCTTCATATTTTGGAAGGTCATGGTGCCACACAGTTGTAGATGAATTTAAAATAGAAAGCAACAGATGTTTAGGTCTATTTGTTGGTCGTGTTGGGGAAGTAAGAACAAAATATTTAAGATAGTATCTTTCTAAATATGTAATGCTTTCAGTTGATTATTCATTAGTTCTATAAGAATTTTCTTAAAGATTTGGGGCGTGAATGAGAGCCTGATTCCCATCCTTTTTTGATCGCTCAAGGTGCAACTAGCTACCTGGTCCTATTTATCTTCCCCTTTTTCCTTTCTTCACGTTTAGGTCTATGAACACTGTTGCCTCTATCGATCCCTTTTTGTGTAAGTCAACTTCTTAACTACAATTCATATTAACCCTAAACACAATCTTAATTTGTCGTCCCAATTAGACCTGCCACCATTATCCTTTGTTACAAAGATGAACAGGAGATAGCTTTTCAAAGAGATATATTCGTTAGATTTTCCAGCCACCAATTTGTGATAATAGTGATAGAGTTCAAGACCTTGATAAGATTTTTAATTGTATAACAGTATCGGAAAACATATCTTGAGGGCGCCCTAGGGTGCTCACGGTATCATTATGAATGATAATGCATTAATGTTTTAGTTTAGCGAGTTAGCATTGATTGAATTGCCTTGGTCAAGAAAGTCTTCAAGTGTTTGGCACATACGTTAATTTTCAATTTGAATCCATATCCAATGGAGTTTATGATTTAGAGAATAAATAGAGTCTGCGAACGGCTAACCGTATTATAATTTATATGGAAACTAAACAGTGTAATTGTATGACGTACCCACTTGGTGTACAGCTGATTCTTTATGAGACCAAGTTTTGTTTTATCTTTAACTTTTTCTATGAAGAGAAACGGTGGAATTTAAAGTGAGCCAATAATGTTTCGAGTTACATACATGTGTAGGATGGAAATTTGGAATCATACTAGTTTGGGAGGCAGCTGTCTGTGGTGGTTTGTTCATATCTGCTTAGCAGAATACTTTGAGTAAAACTTTTCAATATTACTTGGTCGATGCCTCTCATCCAAGCCTCCTCCTTATCTGAGGAATGTTTGGCGTTTAAAGTAAATGTGAAGCGTCTCCGCAGAGTTATACACTTGTGAATTGCAGATTATTTAATAATACATGATACATACTTCTGAAGGAGGATCTTGTAGAGCACAGTTGTTGGTAGCAACGTTCCTATGCTTCAAAGATCACTATGAGGTAAACTTGGAAACACAATCAGAAAATAATTGAACATATCCAAAAATAAGGATTTTTCTAGTTATTTTCTTTCTGATAGGGAAGCATTTAATACGAACCGCTAGTCCGTTGGCTGCAATGCGGGGGTGTAAATGAGTCTCCCTTCGGAAGAAACAAAAACTGTGAAAAGCTTGGAAGCAAGTGTTTTTGGGATTTTCTTAGATAGAAACAAGGAAATATGAGGAATCAAAAGTAGATTCATATACATGCAAATTTAGTTGCAAAGGGACAACAGCATCTTAGACCTCAACGCTAATTTGCCACTAGTCAAATTTCACGGTATCAACTATATATTTATTCGCTATTTCCGAAGAAACCCAATCTTGTCGTAATGGAGTCTTTTCATTTTGCCAACACACCGTTTATCATATAGTCATAGTATACATAGATTCCTTCCACGTGCCCTGAGTGTGTCTCGACCTCGGCTCCACACTCCCCTAAAGTTCCTTTTCTGTTTCTGTACTTAGCTCTCCATTTATCCGTTCCATCCCATGTTTTCAATTCAAAAATCAGAAACTTGTGTAGAACATAAGATAAAAAAGGTTGATGATAACTATCAGATGGCCAAAAGACTGCAAAGAGCACAGTGGCTTCGGGCAGCCATTCTAGGAGCTAATGATGGTTTGCTTTCCACTACATCGCTAATGCTTGGTGTAGGTGCAGCAAAAGAAGATGGACGATCCATGATCCTATCTGGACTAGCTGGAGCGGTTGCGGGTGCTTGTAGTATGGCTGTTGGGGAGTTTGTTTCCGTCTCTACACAAAGAGATATTGAAAAGGTAATTGTTTCTCACAGTAGCTCGAAAACTGGCGGGCAGGATGCTCCTGCGATCGTGATCAACATCCCTGCTGGTCTTGCTAACATTGAGCAAGAAACGAAGGTTGGCGAGAGTAATATACGTGTCTCGACATCTCAACCAATGGAGAAAGCATCGCCAAGTATCATAGTTGAGGCTGTTCTGACTCCTGAGAGGTTTCCTGTGAAAGAAGATGATACAGAGGAGGTGGTGACGACAAACCCCTATAAGGCTGCAGCTGCGTCGGCTTTGTCATTTTTGTGCGGATCATCTGTGCCGATGGTGCCTGCCATTGTGCTAACACAAAATGGAATTAGGATGATCGCCATTGCAGTGATTACTACAATGGCGTTGGCTTTGTTTGGTGGCGTAGGAGCTTATCTTGGTGGTTCACCAATTAGGATGTCTGCGGTAAGAGTGATGGCTGGTGGTTGGATTGCAATGGGAATTACTTATGGGTTGCTTAAGCCTTTTGACAACGACGATAAAGACAGTAAACATAGAGATTGATTGTATTCATTATCTGTACGTGTGAAGTGGAGACAATGGAGGATATAGAAATGATCAACAAATACATAACTGCTAAATGTCCGTGAATATTTATCTGCTTGGTAAATCTAAAATATATGTTTGTACTAAGTCGGAAAATTGAATTGAAGTGGAGAATTCAACCAAAAAAACGAAACCGTAATTGGACTAATTTTATAAATTAAAATATTTAATAAAATGATTTTACAGATTTAAGTATTTGATAAATTTAATTTTATGAATGAAAGTATTTCATCTATGAAAATAATAAAATTGTAGTGGACGAAGAATTGAGGGGGACAATTATGGGACACATTGGATCTTAATGTTTAGGATCAATTATGGGACTCGTTTGATTCAGATCGAGTTGGGCACAACGGGTGATTTTGCCTGGGTCATCCTTTGACTTCCAAGACACCAATCTATTAATCTCCACCTGTAAGATCGAGGGATGACGTGCACACTTTAAAAACCACAGCACAACACTCAACAGGAAAACGTTTGCCCAATTGTTCCGTCAGCTGAGCATTTTGTCTTGAATTTTAACCTTTAACTATTCACAGTCATACAGTAATTGTCAATTACAGCGCAGTAGAAAATAAAATAGCACTAACTTACAGGAACTAGAAAGCACCAGAGACTGAGAGACAGAGAGGCGGTAGGCCCAACAAACCCTACAGTGTTAATGGCTATTAAAAGGTTTCAAGTTGAAGTGGGATTCTCTTTCTAACACCACATCAGGGTGGAAAGCGGGACATAAATTTTACTGTTTGCTTGTTTTTCTTTTTCCTGCACTATAACAACGACAGACAGGTACCAAATCAATGAATGATGTCATATGGTAGGCGGAGAAGGCGAGGCACGTGATTATCATCTTCTAAATTTAACTTAGAGCAGCAGAAGCAGAGAGAAAATAAAACATAAAAAAATGGGGATGGGGATGCCAATGGGAGAACAAGAAAAGAAGAAGAAGAATACTAATGGAGAGTTGACCATATTCAAATCCAGAGAGATATACCCAACGAATCTTATTCACGCAGTTGTAGCTTTGGGCTTATGGCTTGGCTCTATCCATTTCAACTTCCTCTTGCTCTTTCTTTCCTTTCTCTTCCTACCTTTCTCCAAATTCCTTCTGTTAGTATTTTTCTCTTCCTCTTTTTTCTCTCTTGGATATATAAAGATTTTGAATTAAAAAACAATATGAAAAGTACTTCTTTTATTGCAGAGTTGTTGGATTGCTGTTAGTGTTTATGATTATTCCGATCAACGATGGCAGTAGGCTAGGTCGGCGTTTGTGCAGGTGCTTACTTTCTTTCTCCTTTCTTGATTTATACTCGTTCTTTTCCTTTTATTTTGTTTCAATAATTATTAAAAGAAAAATATACACAGGTATATATGTAGGCACGCTTGCAGTCATTTTCCCATTACTCTTCATGTTGAAGATATAAATGCCTTTCGTTCTGATCGTGCTTATGGTTTGTTTCCGTTCGCTGTGCTTATTTTATTTTATTTGCATTATTTTTCGTGCAATACCTGTAATTTTTCCTTTGATCAAGAAGGCTCAAATCAATAAAATTTCATGACTTTTCATTCTATTTCACCAAATGCTGAACACCCCTATCTCAATACGATTTTACTGAATGATTTAAGTCGCGATCTAAATGCCTTAAGCATCAGTTTGATTCTGCAACAAATTATACTCTTTGCTGTATGCCTCTTGACAGGACTCTAGAAATTGCCCTTTGAGAATTTTGTGAATTGCTTTCGTTTTTAGCTGCTTTTACATTAGACCTTGGATCTTTATGCTGGTTGTGAAATTTCAACCGGTTGGATAATGATTTTACCTCCTAAACTAGTACAGCAGGTGGTTGATGTCATGTTTTCCCATGGAGTTCTGGTTATCCTGTTACACTTGCCACTTTAAAAAAAAGGAAAAAAAAAAATCTTTGTGACTTAGTTTGTGCCAGTGACATTCTTATTTTGTGCCTCCTCCAGTCTTTGGTTATGAGCCACATTCAGTTTTCCCCCTTGGTGTGACTGTACTTGCAGACCATGTGGGTTTCATGCCTCTTCCTAAAATAAAGGTCCTTGCAAGTAGTGCTGTAAGAAACACCACCTTCTCTTCTGTTGCCTTGTATATTTTTAATAAAACCTTAATCTAGCGTTTGTCTTTCTCAATATATGTGGGATCAATGATTAGGTATTCTACACGCCTTTTTTAAGGCATATATGGTCGTGGTGTGGTCTTACACCAGCAACAAAGAAAAATTTTACTTCCCTCCTGGATGCTGGTTATAGTTGCATAGTGGTGCCTGGTGGAGTTCAAGAGACGTTTTATATGAAACATGGAACTGAGGTTTTACTCCTTAAACTCATATACAATATTTTCGTTTCCTTCTTAATGTGCATAGGTTTGAAATCTAAATTTTATTATTGCTTTTGCTCTTGGCAAGTTTGGATGTAGGATTTCTCATCTGGCTTATGAGTAGCATTTAGCTAGAGAATGCACAATATCGTGATCTTATTGTCTCAGTTTTGGTGCTTAGCCATGCAATTGCATGGCCAATATTAAGTTGCTAATAATTCCAACTTTGGATGTGTGCATTATGAAATTCTCAAGTACCTTTAGGATATCTTTCTTTGTTTTCCAATTGGAGGCAGAGACTGAAATTTAGTAATGAGAAACATTTTCTTTCCTGGTTTCCTATCCCAATTCCCTTTAGCTGAAGTGTCTTTGATTCCATTTTCTGATATCTAGTTCCGTTAGTCAAAGGGAAGCCTGATATTTTTTTATGGCTTCTCTTTCTTGTGAGTATGGGGGTTATTAATAGTAGTGATTCATGACATGTTTGCTTGGAATTTCTATAAATTTTGTTTTGATAATAGCTTCATCTAGTTACTCTTGTACTTTTTTTTTTCTTATCTAAGTGCTCCATCATTCCCTGCATCTCCCTTTTCCACCTTGTCTCTTCTTTATCTTATCTCGGTGAAATAATGCTCACACTTTAATTTCCCTGGTATGCGAGGTCCTTGAGGTGTTACTCGATTGGACAGTTTGGTTGCTTATCTTGCATGTTTCTTGTTCCGCAGATTGCTTTTCTTAACAAGAGAAGAGGATTTATTCGAATAGCTATGGAGATGGGCAAACCCTTGGTTCCAGTTTTCTGCTATGGTCAAGTATTGGTTCTTTTCCCTTTTCTTTTCATCTGTATGTAACATACAGAGATGTTCTTTTCCCCCCTAATTGTAACACCTGCTCTTTTCTTTCTCTTCTCTTGGACTTCGTCATTGAAGGGATCATTTTTTTTTTGGTCTTTGTTGCTTTAATGGATTCTATTTTTCCCAATTATACATTTTGGATCACCCAAAAAAATTGTTAGTTATCTAACTTTTTTGGTTTCCTTTATTCTTGCAACAGTCACATGCCTACAAATGGTGGAAACCAGGTGGAAAGTTATTTATGCAATTTGCTAGAGCTATTAAGTTCACCCCAATTGTCTTTTGGGGAATTCTCGGGTAAATATAGATGTGAAGAAACTTAGAAAACACTTGTGATTTTGGACTTTACACTTTACCACGTATATGTTTTGCTCCATGTTCTTTCTGTCGATCTGTCATGGATTTCATGTGAAGAAGCACTTGAATCTTTTACCAGTAAATTTAGAACAGTGTAAGTTGATGAAGTAGGGAAGAGACAACTAATTGAACTACTTCATTTCCTTTGTTCGTGCCACATAGACTTAGGCCTGTATATATATCTATGGTTTTCATTTTAATATATGCATAAAAGTTTATACAGATCTATCTCACAATTTATGTCTAGATTCAGTTGGATTTTTTGTTACTGTTAACTGGAAGAAATTGTTCTTTTCTGGTATTTATGCACTTCGTCTCTTTTCAGATCTCCTTTACCCTTCCAACATCCAATGCATGTTGTGGTGGGTAAACCAATTGAGCTGAAGAAAAATCCACAGCCTACCATGGAAGAGGTATGAATGATGCTACGATCTATTTGGTATAGTGTATTACTTATGGTCATCTGAAATTAATTATACGCCAAAAGTGTATTTAATTTTTTTTTTCTTGTTATGACTAAAGCAGGGGAATTCCTTGTTTCTAACATAGTTGATGAGTTCATACTCCATACACATCTTTTATACCCTCTTGCTTTGTTTAAAATATGCTGTAGGGTTGCGGTAAGCAACTGATTTTGGAGTGCAGAAACAATGTAATATCTTTTTTAGCAATTGCTTGCAAATAAATATATAGTTGATATTCCTGACATTTAGTGGCACAGGCACTGCCTTGAGCAACTGACACTAAACCGATTACAAGACAGCTACTAAACCTGAATGGATTTCTGTATATGTATATGTATATGTGTGTGTGTGTGTGTGTGTGTGTGTAGATATATGAACAATACTTATAAAGTATTTACTGAGTTGCCTCTCATTGTCCTACTGTGGTTATGTATTTCTTTGCATTTGAATGGTTTTGCAGGTTGCTGAAGTACACAGACAGTTTGTTGCGTCACTTAAAGATCTTTTTGAAAGGCACAAAGCACGGGTGGGTTATTCAGACCTTAAACTTGAAATTCTTTGACCCCCAAGCCAGGAGCTTCGTCTAGTTTTGCAGGATTTCATTGTCCTTTATTTATACCCTTTTTGTTTATATGTTGTATTCATTAGATGATGGGGGGAATGAAATGTAACACAGCTAATAAGCCCTCACTGTGGCAATAAAAAGTTTTTAGTTACCATATACATATGCAGTTGGTTAAAAATGGCTGAATTGGCCTGATGAGTATGAGCAAAGTTTTGCATGTGCAGCACCCTATGAGAATTTAGAAAAAGTGGGCTTGGTGAAAATTAAAAATTTGTCTTAAATTTTTAGTTCTTAAGATCAAATCTAATAAAAAATGTAAGCTGAAGAGGGATCGAGAATTGCCTGTGTAGAAGAATCCATTCCTTTACTTCAAGGTTTTGTTGATGTTGGAGTTGTGGCGGTGGCCCAATTAAGTCATTTGTCAACCTGGCTTCGTAACTCTCCTTTGAATTGAATTTAATTTAATTTTTAAGTAATAAATTGGAGGAGTATTAGGTTAATCTAAGTGAACTAAATTTGGTTTTAGTATACTGAATCTGGAAGCAAGATTCAAACTGAATTGAATCCATTTACAATACGATTTGAATTTCGCTACTTTGAGCGCTATTTTGGGCGTAAAAGTAAGATTGTTTAGTTATATTTTCTAATTGAATTGTAACTCAAAGCCAAATGATTTTTTATATTCAAAGTCATCCATGGCAAAGCTACCATACAGATTTTAGTAAGGTATTAGAATCAATCGTAATTTTTTATGAAAATAATTATCTAAAATTATTGTTTGTTATGCTTAGAAGTATTTTTTAGAATTTTATATTAATTACGACGACCTGTTTCGTAGCCAATGTCGTCTGTACGCCTGACAAGCAGTTCGCATAGGGTCACTTCTAGGTGATAGTTTGGGGTTGTGTGGTCAGCCTAGCATGCCCATTTCGCCTCCTTGATGCTTCATTAAGAATTGTATATGCCATATGAATTCATGCACAAAATTGGTGCCAATCCGGAAGAATTTAGTAGTTTTAGCCCAATATCTTTCTGTTTGTTGCTTGACATACCATTTTGAGGCCATAATATTTCGTCCAAAACCTATAGGAAGCATTGAAATCATTTTCTAGCCATTTCGTGTCGGAGTTTTTGGGCCAAACATCTAAAGGTAACCCCCAAGAGCCCTATATGAAGGCCTGTTCTGGAGTCAATATCGTTTGTATACCTGATGGACAAATCATATAGGGTCTTTTAGTGATAGTTTGGGGTCTCGTAGTTAGCCAGACATGCCTATCTCACCTGTTTGATGTGCCATTAAGAATTGCATACAACATATAAACTCATTTGCAAAATCGTTGCCATTCCGAAAGCATTCAGCAGTTTTGGCCTAATATCTCTCTATGCGCTGCTTGGCATGCCATTCTGAAACCATAATATCTTGCCTAAGACTTGTACAAAGCATTGAAATCATTTTTGGGCTATTCCATGCCAGAGCTTCCGGGCCGAAAAGTCCAAAGATATACCCCTTTGGTTTAAGAAGTCTTATATAAAGGCATGTTCTGGACCCGATATCGACTGTTTAGTTGACAACAGCTCATATAAGGTCTTTCAGGTGATAGTTTGGGGTCTCTTGGTCAGCCTAGCATGTCTATCTTAGATGCTTGATTCATCATTGAGAATTGCATACGCCATATAAATTCATGCGCAAATTGGTGCCACTCTAGAAGCATTCGAAAGTTTTGGCCAACTATCTCTCTATCTATTGCTTGGCACGCCATTTTGAGACCATAATATTTCGTTTAAGACGTATAAAAAGCATTGAAATCAATTTTGGATCATTCCGTGCTAGAGCTACCGGGTCCAAAAATTCAAAATTATATTCTTTTGGTCTAAGAAGCGTTGTATGAAGGCTTGTTCTAGAGCCAAGATCGTCTAATGCCTGGTGGGAAGCTCATATAGGGTCTTTTAGGTGATAGCATGGGGTCTCATGGTCAGCCTAGCATGCCTATCTCGCTTGTATGATGTGTTGTTAAGAATTGCATACACCATATGAATTAATGTGTAAAATCGGTGCCACGTCGAAAGCATTCGACAATTTTGGCTAACTATCTCTTTGCCTGTTGCATGGGGTGACATTTTGAGACCATAATATTTTATCTAAGACCTATAGAAAACATTGAAACCAATTTTGGATCATTCCTCATGGGAATTACTAGCAAAAAAATCCAAAGGTACACTCCTTTGGTCTAAAAAGCCTTATATGAAGGCTTGTTTCGGAGCTGATATCATCTATATGCCTAATGGGCAGCTTATATAGGGTCTTCTAGGTGATAGCTTGGGGTCTCGTTGTCATAAGCATGCTTATCTTGCTTGCTCGATCCGTCATTAAGAATTGCATACACTATATAAATTCATGCGCAAAATTTGTGCCACTCAGAAGCATTTAATAGTTTTGCCTCAATGTGTCTCTGTCTATTACTTGGAATGACATTTTGAGGCCATGATGTCTTATCTAATATCGTCTGGATGCTTGACGAGCAGCTTGTATAAGGTCTATTAGGTGATAGTTTGGGGTCTTGTCAGCCCATCATGCCTATCTTGCCTGCTTGATGCATCATAAAGATTTGGATATGCCATATAAATTTATGCGACAAATCAGTGTCACTCTGGAAGCAATTAATAGTTTTGGTCTAATATCTCTCTGTTTATTTCTTGCCATGTTATTTTGAGGCCATGATATTTTGTTTAAGACCTATAGGAGGCATTGAAATCATTTTCTAGCCATTTCAATTCAGAGCTTTTGAGCGCAAAAATCCAAAGGTATACCTTTTTGGTCTAAGAAGCATCGTATGAAGGGCTGTTCTGGAGCTGATCTTGTCTATACGCCTGATGGACAGCTCATAAAGGATCTTCTGGGTGATAGTTTGGGGTCTTATTGTTAGCCCAGCATGACTATCTCGCCTGCTCAATATGTCATTAATAATTGCATATGCTATATGAATTCACGGACAAAATCGATGCCACTACGGAAACATTTGGCAGTTTTTGCCAAATATATCTCTGTCTGTTGCTTGGCAGACAATTTTGGCACTGTAATATTTCATCTAAGACCTATAAAAAGCATTGAAATCATTTTTTGGCCATTTTGTGCAAGAGCTTATGGGCAAAAAAAATCCAAAAGTATATCCCTTTTGTTTAAGAGCCTTGTATGAAGGGCTATTATAGAGTCGATATGAAGGGTGATAGTTTGGGGTCTCGTTGTCAGCCCAACATGCCTATCTCACCTGCTCGATGCCTCATCAAGAATTGCATATGCTATATAAATTCATGCGCAGAATCGGTGCCACTCCGAAAGCGTTTGAGAGTTTTGGCCCAATATCTCTTTGTCTATTGCTTGGAACACCATTTTCAGGCCATTATATCTCATCTAAGACCTGTAGGAAGCATTGGAATTACTTTTAGGCCATCCCATTTTAGAGCTTCTGGGCCTAAAAATGCAAAGGTATACCTCTTTAGTCTAAGAAGCCCTGTATGATGGCTTATTCCGGAGCCCATGTCATCTGAACGCCTGAAAGCAGCTTGTGTAGGGTTTTAGGTGATATTTTTAAGGTGTTATAGTCAGCCCGACATGCCTATCTCATTGCTCAATGTGTCATAAGGATTTTCATACGCTATATAAATTCATGCGCAAAATGGGTGCCGCTTCGGAAGCATTCGATAGTTTTATCCTAATATCTCTTTGTCTGTTTCTTGACATGCCATTTTGATGCCATAATATTTTGTCTAGGACCTATGGGAAGCATTGAAATCAATTTTGGGTCATTCCATGCTAGTGCTGCTGGGCCTAAATATCCAAAGGTCTAAGAAGCTTTATATGAATGCCAGTTTCGGAGCAGATACTGTTTGTATGCCTGAGGGACATCTCGTATGGGGTCTTCTAGGAGATATTTTGGGGCCTCATGGTCATCCTGACATGCCTATGTTGCCTTCTTAATGAGTTATTAAGAATTACATATGCCATATAAATTAACATGCAAAATCGGTGCCACTATGGAAGCGTTTTGTAGTTTTACCCAATATCGCTCTGTCTGTTGCTTGGCATGTAATTTTGAGGCCATAATATTTTGTCTAAGACATGTAGGAAGAATTACAATCAACTTTGAACCATTTTGCATCGAAGCTGCAAGGTCCAAAATCCAAATGTATACCCTTTTGGCCTAAGAAGCCATGTATGGAGGCTTATTCTGGAGTTGATATCGTCTGTACGACTCATGGGTAGCTTGTTTAGGGTCTTCTAAATGATATTTTATGTCTCGTGGTTAGCTCAGCATGCCTATCTCATCTGCTTGATGCGTCATTAAGATTTTCATACGTTATATGAATTCATACACAAAATCGATGCCACTCTAAAAGCTTTCGAAAAGTTTGGCCAATATCTCTTTGTCTATTGCTTGGTACGTCATTTCAAGGCCATAATATTTCTTCTAAGACCTAAAGAAAGCATTGAAATCATTTTTGGGCCATTTCAATCCAATGCTTTCGGGCCCAAAAATCCAGAGGTATACCCTTTGGTCTAAGAGCCTTGTATGAAGGCCTATTTCGGAGCTGATATCGTCTGTACAACTGATAGGTAGCTTGTATAGGGTCTTCTAAGTAATAATTTGGGGTCTTGTGGTCACCCCGCTAGGCCCATCTCACCTGCTCGATGTGTCATTAAGAATTGCACATGCAATATAAATTCATTTGTAGAACTATTACCGCTACAGAAGCAATCGACAAATTTTGTCAAATATCTCTCTATTTGCTGCTTAGCATGCCATCTAAATGCCATGATATTTCATCTAGGACCTATAAAAAGCGTTGAAATAATTTTAGAGCTGTTTTGATTTGGCACTTTTGGGCCCATAAATCCGAGGGTATACCCCTTCGGTCTAAGAAGCTAGTATCAAGGCTTGTTTCGAAGTCGATTTTATCTTTATGCCTATCGGGCAGCTCATACAAGGTCTTCTAGGTGATAATTTGGGGTCTCATTGTCAGCTCAACATGCCTATCTTGCCTGCTTGATGCGTTATTAAGAATTGCATATGCCATATAAATTCATGGGAAAAATCGGTTCCACTTCGAAAGCGTTATCTAGTTTTTGCCTAATATCTCTCTGTCTGTTTCTTGGCACACCATTTTAAGGCCATAAGATTTCATCTAAGACCTATAGGATGCATTAAAATAAATTTTGATCCATTCCGTTGTGGAGCTATAGAGCCCAAGAATCTAGAGGTATACCCTTTTGGCCTTAGAAGCCTTGTATGAAGGCCTGTTCCAGAATCGATATTGTCTGTACACCTAATAAGCAATTGGTATAGGTCTGTCACCCTGACATGCTTATCTCGCTTGCTTGATGCGTCATTAAGAATTGCATACGCCATTTAAATTCATGCATAAAATCGATGACACTCTAGAAGCATTTAATAGTTTTGGCCAATATCTCTCTGTCTGTTGCTTAGCATGCCATTTCAAGGCCATAATATTTTTTCTAAGACCTATAAGAAGAATTAAAATCATTTCCAAGCCATTCTGTGCCTGGGCTTTGGGGCCCAAAAATCTGAAGGTACTTTAGTCTAAGAGTCTTGTATGAAGGCTTGTTTTGGAGCTGATATTGTCGGTACACTTGACAGACAACTCGTATGGGTTCTTTTAGCCAATATTTTGGGGTCTTGTGGTCAATTTTCTAGGCTAACCTTGCATACTTCATGCGTCATTAGGAATTGCATATGTCATATGAATTCATGCATAAAAATCGGTGCCACTCCTTAAGCATTCGATAGTTTTGGCCTAATATCTCCTTGTATGTTACTAGGCATGGTATTTTGAGACCATAATGTTTCCTTTAAGACCTGTAAGAAGCGTTGAAATCATTTTCAAGCAATTCTACGCTGGAGTTTTCAAGCCCAAAAATCCAAAGGTATACCCCTTTGCCTGTATGAAGGCCTTTTCCAGAGTCGATATCGTCTATACGCCCAATGAGCAGCTTGTATAAGGTCTTATAGGCAATATTTTAGGGTCTCATGGTTAGCTTAGAATGCCTATCCCACCTACTTGATGCGTCATTAAGAATTGCATGTGCCATTTGAATTCATGCATAGAATCGCTGCCACTATGGAAGCATTCGACAGTTTGGGCCTAATATCTCTCTTTCTAATGCTTGGCATGCTTTTTTGAGGCAATAATATTTCATCTAAGACCTCTAGGAAGCATTAAAATTATTTTTAGGCCATTTCAAGCTAGAGCGTCTGGGCCCAAAAGTTCAGAGTCGATATCGTCTGTACACATGAGGGACAACTCATATAAGGTCTTCTAAGTGATAGTTTAGAGTCTCATTGTCAACCTAGCATGCATATCTCACCTGCTTGATGCATCATTAAGAATTGCATATGCCATATAAAGTCATATGCAAAATTAGTGCCACTTGGGAAGCGTTTGGTAGTTTTGGACCAATATCTCTTTGTCTGTTGCTTGGCACAACATTTTGAGGTAATTATATTTCATCTCAGATCTATAGGAAGCATTTAAATTATTTTTGTGTCATTTCAATTTAGAGCTTTTGGGTCCCAAAAAATCCTAAGATATACTCCTTTAATTTTAGAAAACCTATATGAAGGCCTATTCTAGAGCCGATATTGTCTGTATGCCTAATGGAAAGCTCATATAAGGTCTTCTTGGTGATAATTTGGGGTCTTATTATTATCCTGACATGCCTATCTTGCCTACTCGATGCGTCTTTAAGAATTATATATCCTATATGAATTCATGTGCAAAATCGCTGCGACTCCGGATGCATTCAAAAGTTTTGGCAAAATATCTCTCTGTCTATTGCTTGGCATGCTATTTCAAGGCTATACTATTTTGTCTAAGACCTATACGAAGCATTAAAATTATTTTTTGGCCATTCCATGCTAGAGCTTTTGGGTCTAAAAATCAAAAGATATATCCCTTTAGTCTAAGAGCCTTATATGAAGGGCTGTTCTAGAGTCGATATCGTTTCTATACCTAACAGATAGCTTGTAGAAGGTCTTCTAGGCAATATTTTGGGTTCTCATCATCAGCCCAACATGCTTATGTCACTTGCTCGATGCGTTATTACGAATTGCATAGGCAATATAAATTTATGCGCAAAATTGGTGCCACTCTGAAGTATTCGACAGTTTTGGACCATTATCTCTCTTTTTGTTGCTTGGAATGTCATTTGAAGCCCATGATATTTCATCTACTACCTATACAAAGTATTGGAATCATTTTTGGGCCATCCCATTTTGGAGCTTCCAGGCCCAAAAATCTAAAGGTATACCACTTTGGTCTAGCAAGTCTCATATGAAGGCTTGACCAAAGACTATATTTTTTGTATGCCTAATGGACAGTTTGCATAGGATCTTTTAGGCAGTTATTTGGGTTCTTTTTTTGAACCCATCATGCCTATCTTAGCTGGTCAATGTGTCATAAAGATTTGCACATGCCACATAAATTCATTCGTAAAATCGGTGCCACTTCAGAGCATTCGATAGTTTTGGCCTAATATTTCTTTGTCTGTTTCTTGGTGCGCCATTTTGAGGCCATAATATTTTTTCAAAGACCATTAGGAAGCATTAAAACTAATTTTGGGCCCAAAAATCCAAAGGTAAGCCCTTTTGGTCCAAGAAGCCCTGTATGAAGGCTTGTTCCAGAGCCAATATCGTCTGTGTGCTTGATGGGCAACTCGTACTGGTTCTTCTAAGAGATATTTTGAGGTCTTATGGTCAACCTGATATGCCTTTCTTACATGCTTGATGCGTCATTAAGCATAGCATATGCCATATAAATTAATGCCCAAAATAGGTGCCACTTTAGAAGCATTTGATAGTTTTGCCTAATATTGCTTCGTCTGTTTCTTAGCACACCATTTTGAGGCTATAATATTTCATCTAAGACCTAAAGGAAGCATTGAAATGATTTTCAAGACATTTCATGCTGGAGTATTCGGGCCCAAAAATCAAAAGGTACATCCTTTTGGTCCAAGAGCCCTGTATGAAGGGTGGTTATGGAGTCGATATTATCTATATGCCTGATGAATAGCTCATAGAAGGTCTTCTAGGCAATATTTTAGGGTCTCACCATCAGTCCATCATGCCTATCTTGGCTGCTACATGTGTTATTAAAAATTGCATGCGTGATATAAATTTATGTGCAAAATTGGTGCCGTTGTGGAAGTATTTGATAGTTTTGGTCCAATATCTCTCTTTCTGTTGCTTGGAACGCCATTTTAAGGCCATGATATTTCATCTAATAACTATAGACAACATTGGAATCATTTTTGCACCATCTCATTTTGGAGCTTTAGGCCCAAAAATCCGAAGGTATACCCCTTTGGTCTAACAAGCCCCGTATGAAGGCTTGTCCAGAAGACTATATCGTCTGTATGCCTGATGGCAGTTTGTATAGGGTCTTTTAGGCAATTGTTTGGGGTCTTGTTTTTAGCCAATCATGTTTATCTCACTTGCTCAATGCGTCATAAAGATTTTCAAATGCCATATAAAATTCATGCATAAAATCAGTGCTACTTCAGAAGCATTCGATAATTTTGGCCTAATATTTCTCTGTCTGTTTCTCGGCATGCCATTTTGAGACCATAATATTTTTTCTATGACTTGTAGGAAGTATTAAAATCAATTTTGGGTCATTCAGTGCCAGGGCTACAATGCTAAAAAATCTAAAGGTAAACCCTTTTGGTCTAAGAAGCCGTGTTTTGGAGCCCATATCATCTATATGCTTGACGAGCAGTTGGTACTGGGTCTTCTATAAGATAGTTTGGGGTCTTGTGGTTAGCTTGACATGCTCATATCACATGCTTGATGCGTCATTAAGAATAGCATACACTATATAAATTAATGCCCTAAGTCGGTGCCACTTTGGAAGCATTCGACAGTTTTGCCTAATATTGCTCTGTATGTTGCTTGGCATGCCATTTTTGAGGCCATAATATTTCATCTAAGACATCTAGTAAGGATTAAAATAAACTTTGATCCATTCCATGCCAGAGCTATCGGCCCAAAAATCTAAAGGTATACCCTTTATGCCTAAAAAGCCTTGTATGAAGGCTTATTTCAAAGCCGATATCATCTGTACGCTTGACGAGCAGCTTGTATAAGGTATTCTAAGCAATATTTAGGGGTCTTGTGGTAATCTTGGCATGCCTATCTTACTTTATTGATGCATCATTTAGAATTACATACGCCATATGAATTCATGTGCAATTGGTGCTGCTCTAGAAGCTTTCAAAAGTTTTAGCAGAATATCTCTTTGTTTATTGCTTGGCATGCCATTTTAAGGCCAAAATATTTAATCTAAGACCTATAGGATGCATTAAAATCATTTTTGGGCTATTTCGTGTTGGGGCTTCTAGACCCAAAAATTTGGAGGTATACCCCTTTGGTCTAAGAGTCTTATATGATGGCTTGTTCTGGAGCAAATATCGTCTGTACACCTGACCAAAAACTTGTATAGAGTCTTCTAAGTGATACTTTAGGGTCTCTTACTCAACTTGACATGCCTATCTTGCCTGCTTGATGCATCATTAAGAATTGCATATGCAATATAAATTCATTTGTAAAATTGTTGCCACCACAAAAGCAATTGAAAAAACTTGGCCCAATATCTCTCTGTCTGTTGCTTGGCATACCATTTCAAGGCTATGATATTTCATCTAAGACCTATAAAAATCTTTGATAACTTTTTTGAGCCATTCTGATTTGGAGCTTTTGGGCCCAAAAATCCAATGGTGTCCCCCTTTGGTTCAAGAAGCCCTATATGAAGGCTTGTTCTAGAGCCGATATCGTCTATATGCTTGATGGGTGTCTCATACAAGGTCTTCTAGGTGATAGTTTGGGGTCTTATTTTCATCTTGACATGCCTATCTCCCCTGCTCGATACCTCATTGAGAATTGCATATGCCATATAAATTCACGAACAGAATCAGTTCCACTTCGAAAGCATTCAACAATTTTTTCCCAATATCTCCCTGTTTATTTCTTGGAATGCCATTTCAAGGCCATAAAATTTCATCTAAGACCTATATGATGCATTGAAATCAATTGTGGTCCATTCCATGCCTTAGCTGACGGACCAAAAAATCCAAAGGTTTACCCTTTTGGCCTAAGAAGCCCTATGTGAAGGCCTTTTCCAGAGTCGATATCATCTGTATGCCTAACAGGAAGCTCCTATAGGATCTTCTAAGCTATAGTTAGGAGCCTCATATGCCTAACATGCTTATCTCACTTGCTCTGCATCATTAAGAATCGCATACGCCATTTGAATTCATCCGCAAAATTGGTGCCACTTTGGAAGCATTTGACAGTTTCTACCTAATATCTCTCTATTTGTTTCTTGGCACACCATTTTAAGGCCTTAATATTTCATCTAAGACCTTTAGGAAGAGTGAGATTATTTTCAGGCCATTCCGTGCCGGGGCTTCCAAGCCCAAAAATCCAAAGGTATACCCCTCTAATCTAAGATTGTTGTATGAAGGCCTATTCTGAAGCCGATATCGTCTGTACACTTGAAAGGTAGCTCCTATAAGATCTTTTAAGTGATATTTTATAGTCTTATGGTCAGCCCGCTAGCTCTATCTTGCTTGCTTAGTGCGTCATTAAGAATTGCATATGCCATATGAATTCACGCGCTGAATTGGTGTCACTCATAAAACATTCCATACTTTTGGCCGAATATCTCTCAATCTGTTGCTAGGCTCACTACATTGAGAGCAAAATATTTCTTTTAATACCTATACAAATCATTGAAATAATTTTTGGGCCACTCTGTGCTAGCATTTCTAGGCCCAAAAAACTAAAGGTATACAGTTTTGCCTTGTATGAAGGCCTTTTGCTGGAGCTGGTATTGTTTGTATGCTTGATGGGCTGCTTGTATGGGGTTCTAGGTGATATTTTTAGGTATCATGGTTAGCCTAGCATGCCTATCTCACCTGCTCTATGCATCATTAGGAATTGCATACGACATTTGAATTCATGCGCATAATTGATGCCACTCTGGAAGCATTCGAGAGTTTTGGCCCATTATCTCTCTGTCTGTTACTTGACATGCCATTTTGAGGCCATAATATTTCATCTATGACTTATAGGAAGCATTGAGATCATTTTTGAGCCATTTCGAGCTATAGCTTTCTGGCCAAAAAATCCAAAGATATACCCCTTTGGTCTAAGAAGCCCTATATGAAAGCCTGTTCCAAAGATGATATCATTTGTACGCCTGATAAGCCTCTTTTATAGGGTCTTCTAGGAAATAGTTTAGGGTCTCTTGGTTAGCCCGTCATGCCCATCCAGCCTACTAAATGCGTCATTAAGAAATACATACGCCATATAAGTTCATGCGCGAAATCGGTGCTACTCTGGAAGTAGTCGATAGTTTTACCTAATATCGCTCTATTTACTATTTGGCACACCATTTTGAGGCCATAATATTTTGTTTAAGACCTGGAGGAAGTATGGAAATCATTTTTTGGCCATTCTGTGTCGGAGTTTCTGGGCATAATAATATAAAATTTTAACCCTTTAGTCTAAGAGCCCTGCATGAAGGCCTATTTTGGAGCCAATATTATTTGTATGCCTAATGAGCACCTTGTATAAGATGCCCTAGGTGATAGTTTGGGGTCTCGTGGTCTACCTGATGTGCCTATCTTGCCTACTTGATGCTAAGAATTGCATACGCCGTATAAATTCATGAAAATTTGATGGTTGTCGAGACTACTAAAAATAATTCTTGCTCTTCCTATTCTAAGTAATTTATAGATAGGGTAAGAAGGGTCAAATCATAGGGACTAGTTTTGATTAAATCTTTCAATGACCAGAAAATAAAATAATGAAAATAAAAATTGGGGATTTATAATAGAGAATGAATCAAACAATTAAAATAAGTAAGAATGCAATAAAATAAATAAGTTTAAATTAATCGGATACGAATTCAGTCAAAGGCAACTCTTAGCAGGAAATTCTCTTGATTGATAATTGATTCTAAGATAACTCAATAATTCCAAGCAATAGACAAGTTATAATCTTGGAACAATCATCGCCGATCAATCTTTCCATATTATTAGATTGAACAAGACAAGCGCTATGAATAATTCTTAACTGGCAAACAATCCTAAACAAGTGATAGAATTTAATTTACTAGTAGTAATAAAAACTAAAAAGATCCTACCCTAATTAACAAATTCTACAAGTGAGATTCATTTAAATTAGATTGTGAATTTTTTATAATATAATCCGAAAGCTTTGTTACAATCATATTATATTATTTGCTACTTGAATCAGCTCAACTAAATAATTACGGATTCAATCTTGTTGATTAGGTATATGCTATCTTATTAAAATGAACAACATGCCATATTGAACAAATAATAAGATAACAATCGAGATGGAATTTCTCATATATGTAGAAAAATAGACAAATATTGATGGAATTAAAGAAGAAAATAATTACATTAAGATCTCACAATCAAAGAACTTGTACTTCGAATTCAACCTCTGACTAAAAATGAAATATTTAGCCACGCACGGCCATGAAGAAAACACAAAGAAAAGTAAATCCTAAAATAACTGCTATTTCTAAAGATGAGAAAGTGATAATCTTGTCAATAAACTTAAGGTCTTATTTATAACAAGGAAACAAAATCCCAAACTAGGAAAAGAAAGCATAAATATCTTTAGAAAATGCAATAATTAAAAGAAAATCCAATAATCAAATTTGAGTATCTTTCTGAATCCCCTAAATAGTAGACCAGCTGCTTTAAATGATTTTCTTCTAACTGGCAAAACATCTCAATTCCAAACAACTTTGTATAAGCCTCCATTAAGGTTCCTCAAGCTTAACTTGAAAACTTCTATAGGGTTTTGGACTTGCTTTGGATACATCCCCTATTGTGCTTGCCCTAGCTTAACTTAAAAACTTCTAGGAGCATCCTAGAAATTTAGCTCCTGCTTGGAATACTTCTTGAAAACTTAAAGAATTGGCCTCCAAAGCTCTTTTCCAAATGAATTTAGCATAATCTATGGAAAATATAAAAATCAAATGAAAAGTCTCATTTCAAACCAAAATGTATCCATAGATAATATTTAAATAAAGAATATTTTATGCTAAATTAACTATTTATCACCCACACAACATCGGTGCCACTTCAGAAACATTGGACAGTTTTGCCCCAACATCTCTGTCTATTGCTTGGAATGCCATTTTGATTTGAAGACCTATATGGAGCATTGAAATCATTTTTGGGCCATCCTATTTTAGAGCTTTCGGGACCAAAAACTTGAAGGTATACCCCTTTGGTTTAGGAAGCCCTATATGCAGGCTTAAACCAGAGCCGATATCATTTGTACGCCTAATCGATAGCTCATATATGGTCTTCTAGGAGATAGTTGGGGATCTCATGGTCAGCCTTGCATTCCTATATCATCTGTTTGATGTGTCATTAAGAATTGCATATGCTATATAAATTAATGCGTGAATCGGTGCCCCCAAAAAAAATTCAGTAGTTTTGCTGAATATCACTCTATTTGTTGCTAGGCATGCCATTTTGAGGTCCTACGCCTATTGAAAAGTTTATATGGGGTCTTCTAGGCCATATTTTAAAGTCTTGTGGTCAAATTGGTATGCCTATCTCACCTACTCACTGTGTCATTAAGAATTGCATAATCTATATAAATGCATGCGCAAAATCGGCACCACTCTAGAAGCATTTGATAAGTTTTCCCAATATCTCTCTATTATTCATTTGGCATGCCATTGCAAGGCCATAATATTTCATCATTTTCAGGTCATTCTGTACTGGAGCACTTGAGCCCAAAAATCTAAAGGTATACCTCTTCGATCTAAGAACCACTCTATGAAGGCCTTTTTAGGAGCCAATTTCAGACGTAATCCTGACGAGCAGCTCATACAAGATCTTCTAGGCAATAGTTTAGGGTCTTGTGGTCAAATGGTGTGCCTATCTCATCTTCTCATTGTGTCATTAACAATTGCAAACTCTATATAAATTCATGCGCAAAATCGGTGTCATTACATAAGTATTCGACAGTTTGGTCCCAATATTTATCTGTCTATTGCTTGGTAATCCATTTTGACACCATAATGTTTCTTCTATCACATGTGGGAACCATTGGATTCATTTTCAGACCATTTCATGTCAAAGGTCTCGGGCCCAAAAATCCAAAGATATACCCATTTTTGGTCTAAAAAGCCATGTATGAAGGCCTTTTCCAGAGCCGATATTGTCCATATGTTTGACGGGCAGCTCATATAGGGCCTTCTATATGATAGTTTAGGGTCTTATGGTCAAATCAAATTACCTATCTCGCATGCTTGATGTGTCATTAATAATTGCATATGCCACGTAAATTCATGCATAAAATCGGTGCTACTCCAAAAGCATTCGGCAATTTTGCGCAATATCTCTCTATCTATAGATTGGTATGCCATTTCAAGACCATAATATTTTTGTCTAAGATGTAGGAAGCATTGGAATCATTTTCATGTCATTCCGTGCCAGAGCTTCTAGGCCAAAAAATCTAAAGGTATACCCCTTTGGTCTAAGAAGCCTATATGAAGGTTGATTTTGGAGCCGATGTCGTCCATACGCCTAACGGGCAGCTTATGTAGGGTCTTCTAGGTGATATTTTAGGGTCTTATTATCAAATCAGGTTTCCTATCTCACCTGCTTGATTAGTTATTAAGTATTGCATAAGCCATATAGATTCATGAGCAAAGTTAGTGCCACTCCGGAAGCATTCGGTAATTTTATCCCAATATCTCTCTATTTGGTTCTTGGCACGCTCCATAATCTTTCATCTAAAACATGTATGAAGTATTGAAATCATTTTTAGGTCATTCTTTGTTGGAGTTTCTTGGTCTAAAAATTCAAAGGTATACCCCTTTGGTCTAAGAAGCTCTGTATAAAGGTCTTTTTCGAAGCTGATATCGTATGTACGCCTAACGAGCAGCTCATATAGGGTCTTGTAGGTAATAGTTTAGGGTCATTGTGTCAAATTGGGATGCCTACCTCACCTGCTTGATGCGTCATTAAGAATTCCGTTTGCCATATAAATTCATCTGCAAAATCAATGCCATGTAGAAATCATTAGAATCATTTTTGGGTCATTCCGTACCAAAGCTTCCATGCCCAAAAATCCAAAGGTACCCCTTGGGTCTTAGAAGCCATGTATGAAGGCATCTTCTGAAGCTGATATCGCCTATATGCCTAACGAGCAGCTCGTATAAGGTCTTCGAGGCAATAGTTTAAGGTCTTGTGGTCAAATTGAAATGCCTATCTCCCATGCTCAATGCATCATTAACAATTGCATATGCCATATAAATTCATGCGCAAAATCGATGCCATTCTGGAAGTATTCGGCAGTTTTGGCCCAATATATCTCTATCTATTGCTTGGTATTCCATTTTGAGGCCATAATATTTCGTCTAAGACTTGTAGGAAGTATTGAAATCAATTTCGGGCGATTCTATCGAAGCTTTCGGCCTAAAAATCAAAAGGTAACCCCATTTAGTAAATTTTTGGGCTAGAAAGATCCTGCATGGAATTGCTAGAGCTTGATTCAATGCTTTCTATAAGTCAATAGATGAAATATTGTTGTCTCAAAATGGTGTGTAAAGCAACAAATGGAGAGATATTGGGCAAAAATTATTGAATTCTTTTAGAGTGGCACGAATTTTGAGCATGAATTTATATTGCATATACAATTCTTAATCACACATCAAGAAAGCGAGATAGGCATGTCAAGATAACCACGAGACTATAAATAATTACATAGAAGACCCTCTACGAACTGTCCATCAGAGTATAGAAGATAGTGGCTCCAAAACAGGCCTTCATATAGGACTTCTTAGACCAAAGGGGGTATACCCTTGGATTTTTGGGCCTAGAAGCTCCACCATGAAATGGAGCAAAATTGATTGCGATGCTTCCTGTAGGTCAATAGATGAAATATTATTGTCTCAAATGGCATGGAAGCAACAAACAAAGATATATTAGGCAAAAATAATTGAATGTCTCTAGAGTGGCATGAATTTTGCGCATAAATTTACATTGTGTATGTAATTTTTAATCATGCATGGAGCAAGTGAGATAGGCATGTCAACTTATCATAGGACCCTAAACTATCGCTTAAAAAACCCTATACAAGCTGTCCGTCAAACCTACAAAAGATATCGACTCCGGAATAGGCATTCATACATAGTTTCTTATACCAACTGGATATATCTTTAGATTTTTTGGAGCAAAAGCTAGGGCAAAGAATGGCCCAATATTGAGTTCAATGCTTCCTACTAGTGAATAGATGATATCGGCTCCAGAATAGGCCTTCACACAAGGCTTCTTAGACCAAATGGGTATATCTTTGGATTTTTTTATCAAAAAGCTCTATCATGGAATGCATCCGATCTTAATTTCAATGCTTCCTATAGATCAATAGTCGAAGTATTGTTGTCTCAAAATGGCATGCGAAGCAACAAATAGAGAGATACTTGGCAAAAAACTTAATTCAATGCTTCCTATAGATCAACAGTCGAAATATTATTGTCTCAAAATGGCATGTAAAGCAACGGACAGAGAAATACTTGGCAAAAACTGTCAAACACTTCCATAGTGGCACGAATTTTGCGCATGAATTTATATTGCACCTGCAATTCTTAATGACACATCGAATAGGTGAGGTAGGCATGTCGAGCTGACCTCGAGACACCAAACTATTGCCTAGAAGACCCTATACGAGCTATCCGTTAGCCATACAGAAGATATTGGCTCCAGAACTTGCCTTCATACATAGCTTCTTAAATCAAAGGGGTATACCTTTTGACTTTTAGGCTGGAAGCTCCGGCATAGTATGACCTGAGCTTGATTTTAATGCTTCCTATAGGTCAATAAATGAAATATAACGGTCTCAAAATGGTGTGTGAAACAACAAAGGAAGAGATATTAGGCTAAAACTACCAAATTCTTCCAAAGTGGCACAGATTTGATTTAGAATCCAAATTCTAAACCATAGAATTTGTTCATACCTTTGTTGCTGAGCAAGACTAGGAGTAGAGTAAGTTGGTTCTTATATCTTTTAACTATGATGCTAACTCCCTCTCTATTACTGAAGTCCAGATTTTTAAATCATGAAACTTATGTTTGAGAAGTGTACTGGATCTGCTGTTGTCTTATCACCCACTACTAAACATGAGACCAGAATAAAAGAAATGGATTTTGCTTCTAAGAATAGTAGACAATCTAGGGCACCAGCCTCGAGGTTCCCCACAGGAATTAAGACAAGTTATGTCCAACTAAAAAAGTCAATCTCCATACAGGAGGGAAGAGAAGGTGACTCACCACTGCAAGTCATCCCTTCAATCTAGCCGCTTGTTGGTGAGCTTCAAAGTTTTTCTCAAATTCATAATGACACAAGTTATATAACTTACCCTGGATTGTATGAATTAAAAGTGATAATTGCACCAGGTGCTACGGGTGATACTTGGCTCATGGGGCAATCAGAGTACCAAGGCAACTATTCTGCTTTCGATTCCTTATATCTCATCAATAGGTAATCTAGTTGCAAGTATCTCATACTCCTTGGGTTATTATGAAAGCCTTAAGGGACATGTAGGAGCTTTATGGCGTATCGAAAATTGGCCACCCTGAATTTTCGCTTAACCATATTTTGGGATCATCTAAAAGAAATAAACTCGGTTACTCTTGAGAGCCCAAGAGCTACGCTCATTAGCAGCATGTTAAAGAAGAAATTAAAGCACAAAATTACTGACTGACCACTTGAGTTCAGAAACTATTTGACCTGAGTTTACCATGAAACCCCATGTTTGAAAAGAAGTTTGTTCGACTATAGATCACCCATTAATCTTGATTTTATCAACAGGCCTTACTTGAAGAAGTATTCCACTTTGTGGGAAACACAGTTGCATTAAGCATTGATCATTAAAGGTCTATCCATGACAAAAAGAAGAATCACCTTTACTAAAAATTACATAGTGATTAAGGAAGTAACTAATCTTTTAAAATTATAATAAAATATTTATTAATTTAAATAAATTACTCTTTATCTTACATCATTAATTATTGAGAAAATAATGATGTTAAATAATTATAGCAATAGATTAATGTATTTAATATATAAAAGTAAAATTGCAAAAAAAAATTATTAATTGCTTCTTAATGTTTTAGTCATGCAAAGAAGACGTCATGAATGGGAGCAAAGAGACATTAGTTCATTAGAAAACAATAATAAAAAAATTATCATTTTAAATTACAAAAACACGGTGAATTTATAAAAATAATAAAAAAAAGAGGAAATAATAGAATAGTTATAATATAATGAATCTAAGGAAATACAAGTTCCATTCTCATGGTGTTTACCACTCACCTTAAGTTTAACAGCAGAGTTAAAAGAGAACGTGAATTTCTACTATCTGCTTCTATCACTAACTACAAAGGACGATGCTACTTAAGCCCCAGTCGCCCGTCTACACACACAACAACGAAGGAGTAATCAATATCTCTATTTACAATCAACAAATTACACTTCCCACCACTTGTCTGCCTAGCGCCTGCAATGAGCCAGCATTAGTTTGCAAGAGAGGGACGATACCTGCAAAGCCATACCCATCTTAATCCTTCATCCCTAACTTAATAGTTTGAACTTTAACAGACAACTGTAATTTCTGTTCCTCGATATCTTTCAAAACTGAAAGCAAGTTTGCCCGATACACTTCACACTTTCCCGTTGCACGTTCAAGTTGACGCTGTAGTTTTTGAATTTTCCTGTCCTGGTCATCCTACAAATTGGATATATACTTTTCAGAAACAAATTTTAATAAAAAGATGACAAACATTTGAAAATCAATGTGGAAGCCATGGGTGTGTTGATTCTACCATTCTACAAAGTAGATTGCATTTATGGGGGAAATCCAGAAATATAATTCTGCACATCAGCAATAAAATTGAGGGAAATAGCAATTCTATTTTCTATCAAAGCAAATGGCAATAAGTCTCAAGCTTTTTCTGGAAACAAGATCATGAAGTTTGCTATGCGAATTGGCAATAAAGTGATGCTTACCCTCGTCAACAAAATTACTCACAAAAGAATGCATTGGTTCAAAATAGTCAACGGAACAAAGTCGGACATCATAAGATACAGTAAATGTTTGGATCACATTGACAATTATATTCATGAAGATGGTAATGACCGCAGAAGATAGGCAGAACAAATACTCTTGGCAATTGTCAAAGTAAGGGCAACAGTCATGCCAAGTGCAGTTAAAATATGGAGTTAAAATTTCATCTATTCTTGGCACTAGGCATCATCATGATTTTAGAACCGCTGGTTTCAGTTTTAAGATTGCCAATTCTAATTATAATTATAAAAAGGTTGGAACTGGAACTAAACCAACTTCTAAGTAATGTTTAGGCCAGTTTTGGAAATACCAGTTTAATTCCATTCCAATTTGGAATCGAAATTGGATAGTCTTTTTTACAAATTTTTAAATTTTTCTTTTTTAAAGTTTTGTAGCTTGAATAAATAAAATGATAAATAGTAATATTGAAAAGGACTAAACCAATTTAATAAAAACTCTTAAAATTTACTTTTAGGAAATTATAATAAAACAAAAAACAAATTGGGAGTCTCTTTGAAAATGTTCTTTTTCACGGTTTCACACTAGAATCGCTGGATTTAAAACAAAAGCTGTCGAATTCCAGTTTCAAAAAATGAAGAATAAGAACCAAACCATAAACACACATTTTCAGCCATAGCTTGGAACCAGGAACCATTGACTACAATTTGGTGCTGGTTTTGACCAGTTCAGTTCTGGTTCGAAACCGAATGATGGTCATACCTACTTGGCACATATATGAAGCATTATGAATTTCATGTTGTCATCAGAAATTTGCTATTTGGGAATTTGTGATGTTTAATAGGAAATTCTTTTCATTTAGGCACCTGCACTACTTTGATTCCTATTGTATGTGTTAGACATTTGTAGAAATTGCAGTCCATGTGAAATAAGGATACGTTAAAGATCTCTAGAAACTTGCAAAAACTTAAAGTTTCCATGAGAAAACTGACTGGCACTGCCACATGCTCAATTTATTTTCTTTGTTTCCCTGCTCTTTCATTCAAAAGCAGAAACCCAGCTAAAAAAGCGAAGATTCCTGGTCATAACCGCCCAACATTGCTCAATCTCAATCTTTTCTCGGTTATCAATATACCATTTAAGACCTGAAACTCAACATCATTTCCAAGCCTTCTGTCCTTCAATTAGGCATTCAATAAATCCTAGATTCTTGTATCTCTAAAAGGAAAAATACTTCAATCTGGTCCTGTGATTCCATCAATTCATTCTTTGCTCCCAAATTGCAATTAATTCAAAGATCCTAGACTCCTGCCTCTTTAATTCAAACATTAACTATCCCTTTTTATTTACAAGCCTTAGCCCACCATAATAATCATAAGCTGCTATCTCAATTCACCTACAACAGTGGGAAACTTGAAACCTAAGTGTCTTGTGCAGCAGGCAGTAGCCAAGGTACTGTCAATATTTCCCTCGAAGAAGTTGAAGAATTAATGTGCACACAAAAGATTGAAACGGAGGAGAAAATTCAATAATAAGGGCACGTATTTCCTTTTTGATGAATAGAGCACTACAACCTTTAACAGGAAATTTATTTCTAAGATACTAATAATTTTAAGAAAGACTACACTAGAATCAACTAACACCCTTTTTTGCAGGAAATTACAGAAAAAGTTTTGCTTCCACTACCAAACTTCCCCATTTGTAAATTAGACTGAAATTGTCCAAAGATACTGCATAGCAAAAGCTATAAGTTTCCCAATATCAAAAATAGTTGTAGAAAGCCACTGAAAATCTTTTAGATGAGTACTAACGTTAATATTCTAAATTTCTATCATCTGTTCATTGGTAGCATAACACTGCAGTCAAAACATAGCAAATGCAAATTTAACATACATCCTCTACTTACAATTAGCAGCATATATTTTCCCAAGCTAAAAAAACAAGAGAGTAAAATGGGCAAAGCAGTTGATAGAAAATCAAGATAAGCAAGAAGAAATAAGCATTTGATATGTGTGCGTGTGCTGTGAATCACACAAATGACTGACCATAGATGCAGGTGGCTTTAAGCTCCATTTCTGAGTTCCAGAGGTGTTATTTGCCCATCTTCCTTGATGGGGATGATCTTCTGTTTCAGCTCCATTTGTAATTACAACTTCCCCACTATTCTTTTTCGCAATAACAACCTTATTTGCAGCCTCTTGTAAAGCTTCCATAGCAACATTGTAAATTTCTACACTTTTGACTCCCTCATCAACGTACTTAAGGGCCTCATGGCGAAGATTACGATATCTAAGAGTATGAGATTCTTGTGAACTAATGTGCAAAGTGCTGGTATGTTCCTCCAATATTACACCACTCTTGGCATTCCTTGTCCACCGTTTCAAAACATAGTGAGAAGGTAGTGTGAGAACATTTTTCACCCTAAAAACTGTTAATATATGTCTGCAAAGAAGGCCAGAGAATTCAAACATCTGGCAGCTACAGGTAGCTCTCATCTCATGAACATTAAAACTGACAAAGTAAGCATTATGATTTTCCTCAAACTTCGCAACTCGATATACATTCACTGCCTCCTCATTCTCAACTTTGGTTGCCAGGAAAGTTAATGTTTCAACCAACTCCTCTTGAAATTTCACAAACAACTTTTTTGTGTACATCTCAGATGCTTGTTTCTCCATGGGCGAAGGGGTTTTGAGAACTGGAGCAGTGTTTATTGTATCATAATCTGCCTTGACTTCTTTCTCATAGCGACTTTCCAGAGCCTTTTCATACTGCTTAACAAACAACTGTAGGGTTGTTGACGCATTGATGTATCCATCAAAGTAAGAATTGATGCTATCACTGCGCTGAGTTATAGACATTTCAGCAAAGAAAGTATCCCTCAAGTATGCTGGCACCCACTGTCGTCGATCAGAATAAATTGATTGTAGCCATTCATGCTCCTTGAGATGATACCTATCAATTACAGACAACCAACAGGATTCAAACTCTTCAATTGACTCCGTGAGGTTGACACATTTGTGGAGCTCTGGTTCGAAACTGGGATGTTCAGAGAGTACATGGGACAATTTCTCTTGGCATTCCTTAAAGATATGCCACTTGCAGAAGCGGTGATGGGTTTCAGGAAAGACTTGGGTAACAGCTAGACGGATTACCCTGTCATGATCAGTAGTGATTGAAACAGGAGGTCTCCCAGACATCGCCATAAGCCATGTTTTAAAAAGCCAAATAAAAGATTCCTCAGATTCATTTATTAGGAGTGCACAGCCAAACAATACAGGCTGGCCATGGTGGTTTACTCCAGTAAAAGGTGCAAAGGGCAACCGATAACGGTTTGACCTATAAGTTGTGTCAAAGGTAACAGTGTCCCCAAAGTAAGTGTAGTTAGTCCTTGCCCTAGGATCAGCCCAGAAGATATTGCTCATGAATTGATCTTCATCGCCCTGTACAGCATAGAAAAATGCAGGATTCTCAGAATGCTTGTTGCGTAAGTAGTCCAAAAGTAGTTGAGTGTCACCTCCGAGGGTTCTTTGGCGACTACTCCTCATGTAATTCCTGCAGTCACGCTCAGTGAAGCCAACATTGCTGATTCCCCCATATTCTTTGATAAGTGCAGACATGATTCCACTGGGACCAATCCCAGCACCCTGCAGGGTATCAATCAAGGACTTGGCAGAGCCAGAGACATGGCGGTGAGAGCGGAGGCAATGCACCTTGTCAGGAGGGACAAGCTCATGGTTGTGTTCCTTGACAAATGCAGAAACAGCCCATCTGCCAGACTCCCGAATTTTGACAACCAACATTGCCTTACAACCAACTCGAGTTTCAGCACGGGGCCGTTTGACACGGGTATCAGGACAAGCAGGCTTGTCCTTGTCAACACGAAATCCCTCTTTGGCACAAACAAAAGAACGCTGAATAATGGCACCATCACGCCTAGAACGGCGAGACATACTGACACGGGTGCTGAAGCCAACGCGGCGAGCATAAGAATTATAGAAGGCCTTGGCAGCCTCCTCGGATTCAAATTCCATTCGCTCATAAGGTTCAAGATTAGTGTCTCGTTCAGGGATGTAGAGCTGAGCAGCAGTGGAACTATGAGAATTTCGGGAATAGTAGAAATTGTGGAGAGGATGGATGTGTTGTGTTTCTTCTTCTCCTTCTTGTTCATCTTCTACTTCTTCATGCTCATCAACATCAGCATTGACATGAATAGGGTGTTGGAGGATGTCCACAGTATCATCTCCCAAACCCATCATGTCAAATTCAATAACTTCATTTGTCATGCTCACCGGTTCCAACTCCATATCTCATTCATATCAAATCACATCACATCATATGCTATTTACTAGTTAATGCAATATATAGACCATCAAATAGTTTTGAATATTATAGCTGGATTAACATTGTTGGTAAGACAAACAATACGGTCAAGCAAGCAAATCAAAGACAGAATTTTTAAATCAATTCATCACATACTGAAAATTAGAAAGACTGCAAAATTGATGGAAAACTGACCCCAGCTTGTCAGCTGCTTTCTTGCTTTTTCAGGGATTTTAGCGGATTTTAATAAACTCAGCTTAGGTAAGTGAGTGGACAAGATACTCTCTCTTAAATCCACCATTTGAAAACCAAAAACCAAATGATTTCATCTCGCTGACATTTCTTCTAAAGCTGTTGGATCCTTGTCGTACTCCGCTTTCAATACATTCTTCTTCTTCATCATCGTCGTCGCGGCCTTCGTCTTCCCCTTGGTCTTCCTCGGTTCTTCCCCGACTTTTTACGTTCATACCATCGCTGCGATATTAATTTGCAGTCCACAAGCTTTAGTGGTAGCTGTTATTTATTTTATCTGTTTATATATAAGTGAGTTTTTGTTCTTTATGTATTATTATTATTATTATTATAATATAGAAAGAAACTCAATTTTTTATTTCCCGCTAATAAAGAAAAAGAATAATAAAACACAACTATACTAAAAGCAAATTAGTATATAAAATTGTCGAGCGCCTAAGATATAAAAATTTATTTAGGGTAAAATTACAATTATTCACAGTAAAATGGATATATATAAAAAATCTTATCTCCGTCCCTTTTTAGAATTTTTATAATACATTTTATATTAATCATAATTACTAGAAGATTGAAGTTCAAAAAAACAAAAAGTTTGTTTAGAATTAAAAACTTTAATTACTATTTAAATACGGAGCACATAAATCTATCCTACAAGCCACAAGAAACACGTTGACCAAACCGTAAGCGAAACTGAGGCCAACCCATAAGTCCATAGCAGAATTACAGAGCATTCACTCTCTCCAGTTCCAAACAACTGTGTCATTGTACCTGCAGGATTAGGATTCATCCACAGTTCAGTTGAAAGCTTAACAGTTTTCCAATGACAATAACAATGACTAGTTACTGGACAAAACCTATGTTCATTGCTGGAGGAAGTGCAAATTGAAGCAGAAGAACAAATTGATACAATGGATCTGACTTCACCAAACCCAAGTAGACTGCAGATTTAACAGTTATTACCCCAGAAATTGGTAACAGAACATACCGAACAACTATGATCCCGAGGACCACCGGAAGCTGGACCTCTGAGCCTTTTAAGCCTGAAAAGCATCCGGTACATGTGTTTATCCTTATTATGACTACTATACAGTCAGGCAAGCTTCATGGATTTTCAGTACTTGTTTACCTTTAAGAAGATTTGCCCCAACGACCAAGGTAACTGTTGGAATGGCAGCCTCTCTGCACACATAAAATAAAAAGGATTGCTAGGGAATCAAGAAATGTTAAGTCATCAGAAACTGAAAGCATTTGTTTTAGGTTGATTGGGAATCAAGACAGAATTCTTACCCGAGCAAAGATACGGAATCCTGAACCACTCGGAGAGGAGCATTATCACCAATTAGAGCCCTTCGGAACTGAGGGATGGAACCAATTATAAATCCAACAATCTACAAAATATAGCACCAAGTATTTTCAGTCTAGCATTTCTATTGGATCTTTGAAATTTTTGCTAAGGGAACTAACAAGATCAGATGTTCTCAGACATGCAAGCTTATGAAGTATGTATTTTTACTGCATTTCCTGCTTTGAAATATGCTTTCTAGCTTTAATTAGTTCTAGATGATAGATTAGCATACCGCTCCAGCTGTTGAAGGTGCAAACAATCTACCGAACTCAAACTTTTTAACCATTTGTAGACCATGCTTAATCTTCTCTACAACTGACTTCTGTCATGAGATTTTCACTAGGTAAGACGATAATCTCATAAAATTACGTTCTATTTTTTAGAATCAGAAGAAAAAAGCTATCAATAACATTGTGAGAGAACTCAAAATGAGCTAATAATTCTCTGCGAGAAATACTTGTGGGTGAAGCAACAATTTCGTACACTCTCAAATATTTGCAACATAATTAGTATGATATGGATCCCGATTGAATGCGAACATGGCATGGGGGGAGGATATTTGCAACATAATTAGTATCTTAAGCACCTTGAACTGCATTAAACTGTCCCTAACTATCCTACTCATGTGCTGGATGCAATTTGGGTGTATACTCTTCTGATGTTCCCCCATGCCATGCCTCCAGAACAAGGAAGGAATAAGTTAGTGAAATAAAACATGTGAGGCATCCAAGATTCATGTGTTCCAGCCTTCATGTTTATAGCATTAAAAGCTTAAAGTTGGTATGCAGTTTATTTGTGCATGTAATTTCTCTCCAAAGATCTGTTCAAGATTTATCTATGGCACTAAATTATTAGGAAGAGCCTAATGGGAACTCAAGAATGCAGTAACAGTACCGGAGTAAAATAGATAATTTCCAAATCATTGATGTTCAGAAATTATAACAGTACTATACCAAAACAGAAACTTGGTCTCAGAGCTCAGGACAAGCAAAATATCTATCATATCAATTTCATATAAATGAAAAATAGAATATAACAGACCTGAAAAGGATGGTAGAGAGTGCAGACAGATATAAGATGCAATGTTGAAATATCAAACTACCTTTACCTTTTCCTCAGACATAGTGCAATCGAGTTCAAAATGATCTGTATGGTCCTCATTCGGTGAGTGATTTTTCAAAGGAAGCAGTGGCCCAGCAGAACATTTTGAAAGATTTTCCGCTGTTTCTCCTGGAGAATTTGCAACCTTAGTCAAGTCATCCAGTTTGGTCCCTTCACAGTTATTGCTCGAGTATATACGCATAATGTTGTAGACATAAGACCACATGTAGACAGCTCCAATCTGAAATTTCAATGCCAAAATTATGAAATAATTCAAGATCACACATTAACTGTAACATTCAAGTTAAAATCAAAATGTCTTACTGCCATAGAGAGTGAAGCATATGCCAGTCCATGTGTATAACAGACATCAACATCTCCAAATGGACTGCCTCTTTCTTTACATACAGCTGGAATGATTATCAGAGGCATGTTCCCCAGATTTCCTGTTAACATCAACATCACGATTATGAACTCACTCTTATTTGATTGGTAGATTGACAACACAATAAGGGCACATTTCGATCTGGTATCAGTGACTTTATCTCATTCACACCCATGGCAAATGGATAACTCATTCTCCTAAAGATACTGCTTGGCGTATAGTGAGTCAACAGTTATATTATTATAGATTATGAACCAAAAAATACTTAAATTTTGCAATTAAACCTTTAGACTAAAAACACTCACCTGCAGAACAACATCCTAACACGAGGCCCCTAAGATCATGAGGAGCTCGAGTACTTCTAATAAGCAACCATCCAAGTATCGAGCCAATGATAAATGTGATAAGAATATTGAATGGCATGAACCACCTAAATGATTTGACCAGAGCCTTTCTTAATCAAGTAGCAGGGAAAAGATGTGAAATTGAAAATAAAAAGTCCTGATTTGTTTCGAAAAGAATAAGCTCACAATGTTTCCATGCTTTTAAGTGTAATATATTTTGCCAGGTTGCTACCAACAAGTGCTGGATTGAATATGAAAAACACAACCTGAAAAACAAGATTAGAATGTAAATTTCCTCAGTTTAGCCTTTTCAAGTAATTAAACAAAGAATTCAAGTTAGCTTCAAATTTCAAACGCACAGGCAACTATTACATATTTATGCTAAGCCAACAAGAAAAAAGAAAACCAAACCAGTGAAACTCTCACCAACTGGATTTCAGATTTAAGATTCTCCTTCTCTATAAATTCAATATTATACTTTTCTAGTTTTCTTCATCTATTTACATTCTTTTTCTGAAACTTTGAAGAACATTTTCCGCCATTAAGACATTTGATCAAAAAGGATTTAATCAAAAACATAAAAATCATCAAACTGATGTTCATTTAGATAAATATTGTTTCATATTAGCTGTGCATGCACTATTACAAATAAATTGAAAATTAGAAATACTCACATTATTCAAATGCTTTCGTGCATCCACTCCCAGTACACCTAAACGATCAGTTGCCAGAAACGAGCCCACAGCAGTAATCAATAATACATTCAAAACCGGCATTAAAGCAGCAGTAAAGAGATCCAAAAGCCCCATAGAAACGTTCAATTCCCAGCTCTGGATTCTCTCACTTTCCTGATAACAAATTAAACAAACAGATGGTAGGTCTAAATTTGAAGCAGAAAACCTTTGCTATAAATATAAAATTTCATTTTCAGGCTTCATTCTATCAATAAAAGAGAGATAGATTACAACGCAACGTTACTTACATGAAGGCCAACAATGGCAAAATGGGATAACTATCACAGTTCTGAATTAATGAAAAAGAATCCAAGTTCAGTGTCCAACTATCTGCTTAGCCATTTGCAATGAAGAAGCTGATTATAATGCAAAACTTCAATGAATGAAAATTTCAGATTTAGAATTTGAGATAGAAAGACAAGGACAATCCACCATGAAATGTTAAATAATGCTTCAAAAATCCAAGAAAAATAATAATTGCAGATTTTTGTATGGACAAATGGCATTTTCAGATAGAAAACTAGGAATCCAGTGATTTCTTTTTTTTTTCCCTCTTCTGTTTTGGCTTTTGTGTACGGTTATGATTATCATTTCAGGCACTCTACGAGAGAGGGAGTTCTCAAAAAAGAAATGTCTCCAACGAGAATTCCTGTTTCCCCGCTCTGCCACTTGGATTGCCGAGCTGCAGCCACGTATTCATTTAATCTAACTGAAATGTCACGTCACTCGGCCTTTTCTTTGTTCCCTAAAGTAAAATTGGGCACTGCTTGAGCCCTCTGCCTCTGAACTATCACCTGGGCTCCATTTTGGATATGGATTTTTTAAAAGTAAATAATATTTTTAGAACTAGTTTTGTTTGATCATTGGACAATATTTGAAAAGAAAATTTTCAGTTTTTTATTTTTTTTTAATTTATCTTTATTTTCTGTTAAAATTAAAATTCATAAAAATTATTTTACAATTGTTTGTTTAAAAAAAAAACCCACTAATAAAAGGGAAGCTTAACATGCTTCATGTGCATTTATAGTATATTCCTGCTATTTAGTGTTAAGGTCCTTTTGGACAACAATTTTTCATGTGGAATTTAGCTTCTTTCTTTTATTATTATTATAAAGTTCAAAAAATTTTCTCTATTATCTATACATGGTCTTTGTTAGTATTTCGAGTTTAACGTATAAACGGAGAGTTTTCTCTTAGACGATAAAATATAAAAGTTTTTTGTCTTTTCAATTAAAATGCATACTTTTACGAGAACTGAAATCACTTATCACCCTAATCAATATCTTGTTAGTGATACTAATAAAACATGTTACAATTATTAAGACAGTTAACTACTACTTAAACGGTTAATTTTATTTAATACTATCTTCATTCTATAATACTTGTCATATTTGAGAAACTAATTTATTTCAAAATGTTTATCATACTTGTAGTTTACAGGGATAATAAATATTTTTTTTAATGTTTACCATTTGCATATGGTCAATAATTATTACTTCAATTAAATAGTTTTCTTAGAGAATTAATATTAAATTCAATAATTTATTACAACTTACACAAATTTAATAATTTCCGATGGAAAATTCTAAATATAACAAGTACGGTCGACAAATGTAACCGTGACTAGAGGTTTTAGTTGGGACCAATTGGTGCATTGCAGGTTAATAAAAAAAGTAGGCATTAAAATCAACTAACATATCTACTTGTCAAAGATTTGTCTGTCATCCTTACACTGGATTCATTTGCAGGGCTGCATCACTGTTCTTTACAAGTTAAAACAGCATAACTGTTCCATCTAAATCAAAACAATTCTTTTAAAAAAAAATTATTTGAATATATATCTAAGAGAGTCAAAATTCAAGGTGTCAATGTCTTCAACAATTTAAGGCAATTCAAGCTACCATCCACAAGAAAAATGTTGACCACAGTGTAAGTGAGACAGATGCAAAAGCATATGTCCATAGCATTATAACAGAACATTCACTTTGTCCCCTTCCAAACAACTGGGTCATTGTACCTATAAAATTACGAATTCAAACCAATTATTTCATAATTATTGATTGAACCAGAAAACCAAAACATCTTTTCAATGAGGCCAAACTCATGCTTACTAATGTTCATTGCTGGTGGAACTGCAAATTGCAACAGAAGAATAAACTGATACAATTTATCTGAATGCACCAGACCAAAATGCAGTGCACCTTTAACCGTCACAACTCCCGTTAGAGGCAGTAAAACATAACGAACTATTAATATTCCAATGATGAGTGACGATCGAATCCCTGACCCTTTTAAACCTGAATTCCAACACTCAGCTTCTGTTAAAACCAATCTTTTTTACACAATTTCGAAACAACTCAAGCACAAGTAAGCCAAAGGTCATTGGAAGATGATTTGAAAATTTACCTTTGAGAAGGTTTCCTCCAACTACCAAAGCCACAATTGGAATAGCTGCATCTCTGCAATTTAAGTCAAACAAAAATATATCAATTTACTTTAGAACTACAGTTAGGTGAAAACTAGGATGTGTACCCCAGTAAATAAGCAGAGTCTTCAATCACATGGAGAGGAGCACTAGCACCGATCAACAACTTCCGAATTTGAGGGACAACTCCGATCACAAATCCCACAATCTATGCGAGAAACATACTATCAAAGTCAGTTAAAAGTGCATGTCAATGCTTTTGATAATACTTTTCATGTTCAATGCTTCGTGCTTCGCCTCGAGTATCTAAAACTAAGATGTCACCATATTGAGGAGTTAAAATGCTAGATGTGTTCCAAACATATTTGAGATTTTCTTTATAGCAAAATGGATATAGCCATGAGGGAATAGGAAATACCGCTCCAGTAGTTGAAGGCGCAAACAGTGCCTTGAGATTAAGTTTTTCTGAAATCTTCCTTGAGCTTTCCTTAATCTTGTTCATGAACTGTGTCCTTGATAAAGTCTACAAGTAATCAAAATAAGGAACTCTTAAAAACTTGGTTGAAAACCTTTGAGCCAAAGCTCAGAGTAATAAGAGGACATTAATTAGTTCAAAAAGACTTGATTTTTTTTTTTTGGGATATCATGCATTCTGGGTACATGAAAATAGTAGTCATAGTCATGACCATGAACTGAAAGTTGAAAGGCAAGAAATTGAATAACTTTAACAATATCCTGATTCTCTGGCAGTAAAGGAGATGCAAGCTGAGCAGAAATTAAGCTCTCTTTGGAAGAAAGAAGATCTACAGAGTAACTATTCTCTTGGATGCATTTTGGTGCTTCTAGAGTTGTCTTCATGTTACTTTCAGTGTCTGAGTCAGCATTGTCAATTTGCTGGTTAATCTCACTAGAAGAAATCCTCATGATATTATAAACATAAGACCACAAGAAAACGGCTCCTATCTGAAGTTTCAAAACAGAATTTCTTGATCATATTCATAGTCAAAACATGAAAAAGGAAAAACCCATCAATTAATTAAAGATAAAATTAGTCAAAAGTCATACTGCCATGGAAAGTGAGGCATAAGCAATTCCATATCTATAGCAAACATCAGGTGCTCCAAATGGACTGCCTTTCTCTTTGCAGACTGCTGGGATAATAATCAAAGGTAAATTTCCCAGGTTTCCTGCCAGAAATATGAGGTCCTTCATTTTATTTCAAAAATGCAAATTAAGAATGCAAATTAAAAAAATGAGGTATTTCCAGAATTAATTGATGAAATCCTCCACTGCATAATTTTTATTATTCAGGATTAAAATGCGGTTTGATTATTTTATATACTATACTGTTTATTACTCATACAACAACAATCAAGCTTTAGTCCCAAATTAGTTGGGGTCGGCCATACAGTTTATTACTCATATCATTTATTAATGGTTGAAGAATGTTCTACTAAGTTTTATATCTAGATGCTTCGTGCGTTAGTTGCCCTTTTTTTATCAGTAGCACAACTCTGTACATGTGGGATGTGCAGGGGATGGATGAATTTCGCACCTGCTGCACAGCAACCCAATATAAGGCCTTTTAGATGCTGTGGAGTGGCTGTGACTTTTATGAGTAGCCATCCAAATATAGAGCCAATAATAAATGTAACAAGGATGTTCACTGGCATAAACCATCTGCAACAATACATGACAAATAGTTGAACCAGAAATTCAATAGAAAGTAATTAATTGAGCAAAGAGAACTTAAATTTTAATTAAGAATATAAGTAAACTAAACTAGTGATTGGTCAAAAAGAAACTCACAGTAATGAAATACTCTCGAAAGTGATTGTTTTAGCTAAGTTGCTACCAACAAGTGCTGGATTAAACACATAGAAAACGACCTGGAAAATTGTGAACATCTATGTCAGAATATGTATGTCTGATTCTGATCTTAATGAAAAAACAAACAAAATTTATCTTGTCTTAATTACTTACTGAATTAATTTGCTTTCTTGCTTCCTCCCCCAAGACATTTACATATTCCAGTGCCAAAAATGAGCCAAGTGCTGTGATTAAGAGCACCTTCAAAACTGGCATAGATGCAATCACAAATAGATTGAGGAGCTGCATGATGAAAGTTGCTGCTGTAGATACATACACAAAGTGTATAAAAAAGAAAAAAGGGAGCTAAATCACGGCCCTGAAGCATCAACTAGATGAACTTATGAAATTCTTGGACAAAAACAAGAAAAAAAAACAAGTAGAAACAGCCAAGAAAGCGAAAAAGAAGATAAGAATGGAAGTCAGGAATGTGTTTATCACCTTCCTTCTGCTGTCTTGGGTGTGTATGTGTCTGTGTCTTATCAAGAAAAATAAAGAAAAGAAATTTATTAGTTCTTGCGAGGAGAGAGTATTTTACTATTTATAGCACGGGAATAAAAACAAGAAGAGTCGAAGAAGTGGGCTAAAGGTGCAAGCACGTAACTGGCCGCTTTAAAGAGCAGAGCAGGATGCTATTAATTGGCCTGTTTGCCATTCACCACTAATGCTGCTCAGCACAAACGTTTAAATCTTAACAATTCTTACGCTGCTGCTTCTTGTTAGACTACGATTGGACAAACAACTTTTTAAGTAATGATTGTATATATGGTTTATACAATTCAACATGTATGTATCTTTTTATTATTTGTATAAATGATTTATTGTTGGATTGTACAGAAATTTATGCATATTATTTCTTTTTAATAAATTTTAATATTAAAAAAAGAGATTTAAATCTAAATCTATTGTCAGGTCATGCATAGTCAGATGACGATGAATATTTTGATGATGGAGACGGGGACTTAGCAAGAGTCCGAAATTTTCTGACTTCCTTTGAATGTTCGGTGTCTGTAACTGATAAGAACGTGGGTAGATATTCCAAATTTAATATTGGAAAACGAATTAGAAGATGTTGATAACTTAATACAGCCCAGGAACTTGGACTCGTCAGTTATTTACTTATTTGCACAGCTACGATAGCTACTTGCATAAATTTATTTCAAACTTTACTAGACATTTACCATGCTGCTATATATTTTCAACACAAACCACAATAGTTTTTCAAATTTTTAATTTTATACGTAAAATATTGATCTTTTTTCAACATTTAATAAATGCTTAAACAATTTAATTTTATAAATTAAAATATTCATCAATTAAAATAAAAATTAATTATGATCCATTAAAAAGTATAAAAAGAAACAATGACGTGAACTTTCAAAAATTAAATAAAATTAATTAATTTGTTATAACGACAAATTAGTACTGTAATATTGAGTAAGTCCCACAGCCCGTTCCAGTGACCTTCCTATTTCTCTACTTCCTTCTTTCCTTGTCTACTGGTATAACGAAGGAGTCTGTCATTTCCTCCTCTGACTTTTTTTAAAATATCATTTCCTGTTTTTCTCCTGGGTTTCTACTATTTAAAAACCGCATATTATTACAAAATAAATAAATGAAAAAATTAGATATTTTGTAGGATATTTTATTTGTTCTTCAACAACAAACATTTAACGTTCCGCAACATAACATTTATATTAATATTTAGTATCCATTATTTTTTATTTTTTTTAATATTAAGGAACGAAAATTCGAACCCAGATCAATTGTCAAGTTGTACATGCACTTACTACTAAATTATACTTAATGTCAATTTAGTATCCATTATTTAGAGTTTAAAAAAGCGAATGTGAAATGTTACTTTGTATAATGTTTGTATAGACACTAATAAAATTAGTTGAATTTTGCGCTTCGCTTGCGAGTTATTAACATTATTTAAATAATTATTATTATTTTGAAAAAGGAAATTCTTTCCTAATTTATATTGAAATTAATAATAAAAATAGATTGCACGTATTTTTTATTTTATCCATTACATAGATCATGTATTTAAATTTAATGAGAAATAATGATAAGAAATAGATTTGGTTACATAATGAAAAATAATACAATTGCCTTACTCATCTATTATAATACCCTGAAATTTTTATTTCGAAACATTCCCATTTAAATTTAAATTGTAAATTATTAGCCAATAATATTACGCCACGTAATATTATGGGGATCGAAAATCATTTTGGTTCGCCCGAAAATTTATTGAATAAC
>CANUEX010025831.1:0-20783 GCA_948099535.1 Jatropha multifida | reverse complement strand
GAAAGATGGCGTGGAGATGGAGGAAGAAGAAAGAGAAGAATTGCTTTTGAGTTGAAAAGTCAAATTTGGCTTCTTAAGTTTATGCCAAATGAATGGCTATGATCAAATCCTAAGTAATCTCATCCAATGGCTCTAAATATTCCTCAAATAATTCACTTTCAAATATTATTTAACTCCACAAATTAATTAAATTAATCACACAAAAATAATCCCTCATTTATTCCTTAATATCCGATACTAAAAATAATATTCATAAGTTGTCGCGATTCTCCAAAAATATTCATGAAATATTTTCTACCCATCTAAATCATGCAAACATGCTCCAAAAATATTAATTAGAATATTAGACACATGTAGTAATTTTTTCGGACCGAAATAATACAAAGTCCCGGACCGATGGTACTATTCACAGACCGGTAAATCACTATTTACGACACTAAAAAATTAGATTGTTACAGTTCTCCCCCCCCTAAAAAGAAATTCATCCTCGAATTTACCTGATATGAATAATTGAAGATGCTGTTGTCGCATCTCCTCTTCTCTCTCCCAAGTAGCCTCCTCTGTCTTATGGTTCCTCCATAGGACCTTCACTAGAAGTATTTTCTTATTCCTTAATTCCTTAACCTCTCTAGCAAGTATCCTTATGGGTTCTTCTTCATACGTCAAATCCGGCTCGATAGTGACAGATTCGGCTAAAATCACATGCGAAGAATCCGATCTATATCTCCGTAGCATGGATACATGAAAAACATTATGTATCCGGTCCATGTTTGGTGATAAAACTAGTTTATAAGCCAACGATCCCACACGCTCTAAGATCTCGTATGGTCTTATGAACCTAGGACTAAGCTTACCCTTCTTACCGAATCTCAGAACCGTCTTCCACAGAGACACCTTCAAAAATACTCTATCACCCACTACATACTCGGTATCCTTCCTCTTAAGATCAGCATATGACTTCTGACAATCTGAAGCCGCTTTCAACCTTTCCTTTATAATCCTCACCTTATCCTCCGTATCTCGGATCAAATCCGGACCCACTATCTTGCCCTCACTAACCTCTGTTCAACATAAAGTTGTCCTACACCTCCTACCATACAACGCCTCAAATGGAGCCATCTTAATACTTAACTGATAGCTATTATTATAGGCAAACTCAGCCAGCCGAATATACTTCTCCTAAGTGCCCTCGAACTCAATCACATAAGCCCTCAACATATCCTCAAGTATCTGAATCACCCACTCTGACTAACCATCTGTCTGCGGATGGAAGGCCGTGCTGAAATGTAATCTAGTACCCAGAGCCTCATGTAACTTCTTCCAGAACCTCGAAGTAAATCTCGGGTCTCTATTAGAGATAATGGAAGAAGGGACTCCATGCAATCTCATAATCTCATCAATGTAGAGCTCCGCATACTACTCGAAAGTGTAATCGATCCTAACTGGAAGAAAATGTGCTAACTTAGTTAATCTGTCAACTATAACCTAGATAGCATCTTTCTTCCTGGGTGTAGTAGGCAAACCAACCACGAAATCCATGGTAATCCTAGCCCACTTCCACTCCGGCATAAAGATAGGCTACAGCATACCCGATGGGACCTGATGCTCTGCCTTAACCTGCTGACAGGTCAAGCATCTCGACACAAAATCCGCAATGTCCCTCTTCATAGCTGGCCACCAATACTGCCTCCTCAAATCCTGATACATCTTATTACTGCCTGGATGCATAGAATATAGACTACTGTGGGCTTCCTTTAAGATACTCCTCAAATCTGAGATCTTAGGCACTCAAATCTGATCTCTAAAGTATAAGTAGTCGTCTCTAATCTCAAACCTCTTCTTCTTACCCTCTCTGACTAAGTCTTTCCACTCGGTAATAATCTCATCACCCAGCTGTGCATCTCTGATCTGTTGCAGTAGGCTAGGTCTCACCATAAGCTCTTCTACAAGAGCTCCATCTCTAGCCACAGATAAGCGTGCATTCATAGCATGGAGGGCAACTAATGCCTTTCTACTGAGTGCATCTGTCACTACATTAGCTCTACCCAGATGGTAATCGATGGTGAAGTCATAGTCCTTAAGTAGCTCTAACCATCTACGCTACCTCAGGTTAAGCTCTCTCTGCATAAGCAAATACTTAAGGATCTTCTGATCAATGTACAATTGGCACTTCTCACTATACAGGTAATGCCTCCAAATCTTCAAGGCAAACACAATAGCTGCTAACTCCAAATCATGGGTAGGGTAGTTCTGCTCATGTGGCTTAAGTTGTTGAGAAGCATAAGCACACAACCCATACCATTACGTGAAGCATCACTATAAACATCATATGGTTTGCCTGGAGCTGGTTGTGTCAAAACTGAAGCCTCAGTAAGCATCGCCTTAAGCCTCTCAAAACTACTCCAACATCTATCCGTCCACTCAAACTGAACATCCTTACAAAGAAGTCTAGTCAAAGGGGCTGCAATAAGAGAAAACCCCTTGACAAACCTCCTGTAATATCCAGTCAACCCTAAGAAACTGCGAATTTCTATGACATTCTTAGGTGGCTTCCAATCAAGCACTGCCTCAATCTTCTTCGGATCAAGCCGAATACCCTCTGCCAAAACAATATGCCCTAAAAAAGCAATCTCCATCAACCAGAACTCACACTTACTGAGCTTACCATACAACCGCCGATCCCTTAAAGTCTGCAGAACTGTCCGTAGGTGGTGATCATGATCCTCTCTAGTTGGGGAGTACACCAAAATATCATCGATAAATATCACCACGAACTGATCTAAATAAGGATGAAAGATTCGCTTCATCAGATCCATAAACACTACTGGAGCATTAGTCAACTCAAATGGCATTACCAAAAACTCATAGTGGCCATATCGAGTCCTAAAAGCAGTCTTTGGCACATTCGACTCTCTAGCTCTCAATTGATGATACCCAGATCTCAAATCAATCTTGAAAACACAATGGCCCCTCTCAACTGATCAAACAAATCGTTCATCCGAGGCAATGAATAACGATTCTTCACTGTCACCTTATTAAGCTGCTTGTAATTAATACACAATCTTAAGGTACCATCCTTCTTCTTCACAAACAAGACCGAAGCGCCCTAAGGAGAAACACTCGATCAAATAAAACCCTTATCGAGCAACTCCTGAATCTGAATCTTCAGTTTCCTTAACTCAGTAGTAGCCATCTGATACGGAGCAATGGATATCGGCCCAGTACCCGGCATAACCTCAATACTGAACTCAACCTCTCTCGCAGGAGGTAACCCAGGCAAATCCTTCGAAAACACATCTGAAAAATCACACACCGATGGAATCTCATCTACACTGGGAGGTCTACGCTCAGGCTCAAGTACACAGGCTAGGAACGCCTCACATCCATGTCGTATCATCCTCCTAGCGGTACTAGCTGAAATAACATTAGAGAGGTAATCCATCCTCTCCCCCACTACTATCTCCTCTCCAGTCGGAGTCTAGAGTGTAATCCTCTTATGTCTACAATCAACAATCACACCATGTCTAGATAGCTAATCCATGCCAATATCACATCGTACTCCTAGAAAGGCAGCTCTATCAAATCACCCGGAAATACATGCCCATGAATGACTAAAGGGCAATCTCTATACACCTGATCAACAACTACACTCTGGCCCAAAGGACTAGTGACCTCAACACTGCACTCTAGGGTGTCAGCATGCATACTACCCAATCTACCCACATGTATGCATATGTATGAATGCGAGGAGCTCGAATCAATCAAAGCAAGTACAAAAGTGTCAAAGATGGAGAAGGTACCTGCAATGACATCTGGAGCATCCCGCTGCTCCCTAGTCCTGATGGCATAAGCCCTCGCCGGTGCTCTAGCCTCTAGCCTATCCACTGTCTCGGAAATGGGCCTCTGACTCCCAGTAGCATATGCCTCACCACGACCTCTACCTCTCTAAACATAGGGAGCTGGTCTCCCAACCTAGTGAACTGAACCAGTAGCCGGCAACGGGCAATCTCTGATCATGTGCTGAATGGATCCACACCTATAACAAGCTCTCGGGGCTCTCCAACACACCCCACCATGTCTCCTACTACACTGGGCACAAACTGGTAAATCTGACCACGCAGCACCTCCGCCACTAGCAATGGATGTAGCCTGAGGAGCTGGTCTCACGTATGAACCCCGTCCAACTCTCTATCCCGATCTAACTCCCATCTGTGGTCCACCTCTAAACCTCTTACTAGTAGACTGGACCCCTGATATCTACCCAGACGTAGCACCCTGAAGTCTCTTGTGCTGACCACCCTGCTGGGTCCTCTGAACTCTAAACTGTCTCTCATCCCGAATAATCTCAAGCTCTGTAGTGGCCTTCACCAATGAAGCTAGTGTGTTATAGGGCTAGGATGTCAAGTGCACCCTATACTCGTCCAATAATCCCTTTCTTATGAAGGTGCCCATAAATCAAGATGTATTATTTCCAACGGGCGAGATGTAGAATACATTCAATTTTGGAACAAAAGATGACTAGCTTTGCCTAGATGACAAGTGTGACACATATGACTAGAGTTTTGAGTACATGTAGGTAATGAAAAATGATGAAAAATAGTTTTAAGAACAATATGAGAAAGGTGTCCAAGGCAAGCATGCCATAGATCCGGGCTAGCTTTGACTCCAAGGAACGCAAATTTATGAAAGGATTCAACATTGGTGAGAATGTGATATAGGCCACCTGAGCTAGAACCAATCATAAAGATGCGATCCGTGTGATGCTCCTTAATAATAAAGCAATCAAAAAACATTATAAAATAGCAATTATTGTCACGGCAGAAGTGACGAATGGAAATAAGATTTTTTTTAATAGCTGGAACTAATAAAACACTATTTAGACGAAAATGATTGTTATGAAATTTGAAAATTCACTTTACCAGTTTGTGAGATAGGTAATTGTTTACCATTGCCAACAAGAATGGAATCATTATAAGAATAAGGTTGAGGATCAAAAAGATAGTCAAGTGAGGATGTCATATGATGAGGTGCTCCTGAGTCAAGACACCAAGAAGAGTTATGAGGTGATGATGTAGCTTCTACAGTGAAAGAATACTTCCCTCATTGTGGGGCATTGCCGAGCTATATGATGTGGGCAATTGCATAATTGACAAATGACCATAGGATTAATTGAGAGTGGTGTTGGTAAGAGAGGAGGAAAAGATGTAGCTGGTGTATAAGGCTTGGGTATGTATTTAGAATTATGATAATTTGATGTATGAGATCAGTTGCCACAATAATTTTGCCCCCTTGACTGATGAAAGGAAGCACGTCCTCGTTGGTTTAAAGGATGATGCGGTGGACGGTTTTTTTTTGTGAATGTTGTGTGATAATGACTAAAATGCATATGGTTTTATATATAATTTTTATTATTTTAGTTCTGTTTTTAATTACCTTAATTAATAAATTAGTCTCATTATTAGTAGATTTATTTTTTTTTTATTTTACCATGGACTGAATTAATTTCTACTCTTTTAGGTAAAAGAAATCAAGGAGATAACCTTTGTTTGATAATTCCACATCAATTTAGTTTATATTACTGAAGTGGCCTTGAAAATGATCATTTGGAATGTCATTTGGAAAATTTATACACTTGAATTGACCTTAAAAATGATGGAATGTCATTTGGAAAATTTATACTCTTGAAATGACCTTAAGAATGATCATTCGGTATGTCATCTGGGAGCATCAAATCAGCTTTTTGCATGGCTGTCAATGTTGTTGCATAGCTACTAATGCCATTCATTGCAGTACCTTTTGCCCACAAATTGGTTACACTTATGGGCGGTGAAATGAGTTGTCACTGAAAGTGATTGGGACTTTATAAAAGAAAGCAAACAACCAGGGAATAAAAAGGTTGCTCCTTCTCTCCCGATCTCTACTTCTTCTCAATGAACAACAACCTTTATTTTGCTTCTTCTGTCCCAACACAATGCACATATCCAAAGTAAAAACAACACCACAGAAGCTTGCAACAATCAAAGGAGAGAAAGGCTTGTTGGACTGATAGGAAGAGATACAAAAGCTGAATATCAAGACTTGGATGTGAAGCTCAGCTACAAAATAGTAAGCAAACCTAAGTTTAATTGTTATTCAATACTTTTGTTTCTTTATTTTTATTAGAATATTACTATGAAAGTTGCATTAATTTTCATGCAAGGCTAAAACTCTAAATCTAGTTATGGAAACTATTTCTTAGATTAATGTGTCCAAGAATGGTTTGATTTATTATTGTTTATGCCTAAGGGTTCATGATTTAATATGTTTAATCTTAATGCTTGTGGATATGTTGGGCCCCATATTTGCATAATTTTTAGACCGACTTATATGAATAAAAGATTGACTTGTTAGTCGGACTGCACATATTAAACTTAGAAAAACAGACCTACGGATAGATTGGATTTCTTCGAGGATCAAAGGATTAACACCAACGTAGTGTTTCAATCAACATAGGACCACGAAAGTAGGTAGTATTCTGATTCTAATACGTCCATTTAGCCTTGAAAGAGAAACTTGGATATTTTAGGTTAGTCCTCCTTTAGGAACAGGTTTAAACTATTAAATCAACTATCCGCGGTACGCATTAAGTTAATAAATATCTCATAGCTAGATTATCTTGACATTTGATTATTTCAACCATAAAAATTATTAGTTTAATTCACTTGTTTTAATTTGTATTTATTTAAATTTTATTATAGTTTACTTATTGCTTTCCATAATATTTACGGTCATTCTGATAATTGTTAAACATAATAATTAATAATCTATTTCCAATCTACGTGGATTTTTCTCTAAATTACTTGTACAGCCGTGCACTTGCAGAATACGCATTCATACCCACCATTGTGGTTTAGAAGGAGAGATGTCGGAATGTTGTTTGGTTTGAGGTAGCAAATTTGCTGTAAATGCAGAGGCATCAATATTGGGTTTGGTTTTATTCTGGAGATGTTCTTCTTGAAGAAGAAGGTCATGTAGTTCATCAAAGGTAGTTGATGGAGGAAATCTTCGTATTCAGTCCCTAGGTTATTAGTGACTGATTGCATGATACCTCATCACTGACCGGCGCACCAGCCACAACTAGTGCATCTGCTATTGTTTTGGCTTGGAGAAGATATTCAGAAATGGATTTATCCGTATCTTTTTTTAGAGATTGTAACTTGTCATAAAGATTGCGAATATGAAGTTTGGATTGGGTTGAGAACCATTTATCAAGTTGATGCCATGCGTCTTTTGCCGTTTGACAGGGAAGAGGAAGTAGTTGAATTGAAGCACTAACTGTGGCCCTAATCCAGCTAAGTATAAGTTTGTCATTATGTTTCTAGATGGAGAAGGCAGATTTGCCATTTTCCAAATGTAGGGGAGTCCGTTAAAAGATGGGTATGAAGGTCATGAATTTCTAAGGCATTAAGGAACTGAGATTTCTAGCAAGAATAATTGGACCGATCCATTGGAGTTGTGAAGAGATTAGAGACATTAAAGTTGGAAGGAAGAGATGGAGTGGTGGAATTGTTGGAAGCGGATGAAGTGGTGGAACTATCTGTGGGAGCAGATTCAGTGGACATGGTAGTAATAGTATGAGAAACTTAGATGTAGAGATAAGAGAAATAGATAGGATCAAAGCTCTGATACCATATGGAAGAATGAAATACTTTTGATATGTGGAAGACTTGCTTACTAGTCGTATTGTTTTGAATAGTATATATAGAGTACATTTAGGATACACATATGGAAAGATATATAAATACTGATTTAATGCTATAATTTTCGAATATTAAGTAATGCTTGATCTTAGCCTTGATCTGCTGTATATGTTTTCCGATTGCCTTGATCTTGGGCTGATGTTGTGGCGTTATGTCTGTCATCTATTTCATGTTCTTGTGCATGTAGGTCATAATAAAAAATAGATTTTCTATTTTGTTAAAGATAAAATCTTGCACAAGTTGCAGAGTTGGAAAAAATTTCTTTTATCCAAAGAGGGTAAAACGGTTTTATTGAAGTCAGTCATCTAATTTGTTCCAACCTATACAATGAGTAGTATCTTCTTGCTTTCCAATACTTTTTGTGTGGCAATGGCTCGAATGATTCTAGAGGTATTATATGCTAAGAAGGAAAGTTATGTATTGCCCGAAGTCTTCTGGAGGCCTTAATTTCATAAATTTATAGGAGTTTAATTTGGGTTTTTTAAGGTAAAATAAGTCTGGGGACTACTCAATCAAATTCTATTGTGGCACGTGTTTTCTCGTTACCACCCTTCTTCTTCTTTGTTAAATGCTGAATTGAGGTCTAACCCGAGTTATATCTAGAGTAACATTCAAGCAGCATTTAATCTTGTTTCTCAAGAGGTTGCCTTGGTGATTTGTCTTTATCTAGACTGATGTGTGGCTTTTGGATTCTGCTAATCCTATAATTTCTTTGCATATGCCTAGTAGATGAAATAAGAAATCATCCCAACTCACAGCCACTCCATTAAGTGGGCCATGCCAGATTGCACAAGTTAAGTGGGCCTGAACTAGGCCCTTAACCCCTCTGAAGCCCATGAAGCCTTCTGGACGAAGGCGAGCACACGTACGTTGATCCCGAAAGCCAAATAAGTGCTTACCTGTGAGCTGATGTTTAGAGTCTAGGCGTGAAAAATGTTATTGGACTCTATTTGGAACTTCAAAATTCCTCTGAAAATAAAAAATCTAACATGGAGGGTGGGTGTTGGGAATTTGATGAATATCTGTTGCACTTGTTTGTTGACTGTGAATTTGCGAGAGAATGTTGGAACCATGTTCTAGTTGGTGTTATCGACATTTATGAGTTGCAACATGATTTTACAATGAATGATTTGCTGTTGAATGTGTCCAATGTTTTCTCTGATTCTGATGTTCAAGTGTTTTGAATGGTTATCCCGATCCTATAGAAGCACAAGAATCAATTGTTTGGCAGAATTGTAGATCATCTGATTCTTTTGCCTTAAATATAGGTTTTACCTAGTTTTATTCTGGGTAGCAAGCCTAGGTTTACATGTCAAATCTAATGTGAATGGAAATGCTCGAGCTATAGTATGGAAAAGGCCTGCTGTGGGATTTTTATGATGTAGTACAAATGCATCTTTCAAGCATAAATCTAAATTTGCAGGTGCAGGTTAGGTCTTAAGGGACTCTCAGGGTGCTTTGATATTTGCTTGCCAAATGTCTGTTCTTAGGGCTCATGATTCATAGACAGTAGAGACCATTTCATTTGGAAAGGCACTCAACTGGATTAAAGCCAAAGGTAGGTATCGAGTTTTTGGAACCAACTTTTAAATGTTGGTTCAAACTCTTTAACGACCTCTCAAAGATAGGACCTATTTTGGTAGTATTGTAGCAGATTGTAATTGCTTATTGAAGAACTGTCGCGTTATTCTTTTTGCTTTGTTAAATGGAGAGCAAATCCAATGCCTATTCTGTGTCTGACTTAAGAAGAATTGGGGTGAGCATTTTGTCTAACCGAACCAGGCCGAATAGATCTTATGTCTGACTGAAACCACACTCAAGGCAGTTTGACATTGGTTTGGAATCGAACCAAACCTCTCGGTTTGTGTTTGATTTGGTTATTTCAAATTGAATACTTCTTTTGGACATAAAAATCAATTTGATTAGCTATGCAAGGAACTAAACCGAAAATCAAAAATCAACAGATTTTATTATTTGCATTGATCGGCAATCGATCTCTAAAATACTTAATTGAGTTAAATTGAAATGAGTCGGTTCAATTCGGTTAGGTTATTCGGTCCAAATCAAATGCTGTTGTCCCTCCCTTCTTCATTGCAAATGCCTTGTATTTTGATTTTTATTTATAAAATTTAACATATTTTTCTTAAAAAAAATTATTTTTTAAATATTTTCATATTTTAAATTGTTTTCTTTTAAATATTTTTTTATTTTGAATTATTTTTCTTTTCAAATATTTTTCAATTGATATACACCAAGAAACCTAATATTTTGTAGTTTAAATTGTTTTCTTTCTAAAAATATTTTTGTATTTTAAATTTTAGGATTTTTAAATTATATTTCTTTTTAATTTTTTCGACTAACTTGCAGTAATAGACTTAATTTTTAGTATTCTAAATTGTTTTCTTTTTCGATATTTTTGTATTCTGAATTTCATAATTTAAAATTTTTTAGACATACTTTTCAAGTGTCATACAATAAAGAGACACAACAACTTTTAAAGTAATGCTTACCATTTTTTACGTTTTTACAGTCATTGATTCACTATTTCAATTAACATTAAATTTTTATTTGCCAATGATTTTTCCATTTCATTTTCAAAAAGCACTTTAAAAAAATTTACTTGAAAGTGATTGTGACATCTCGACCCGGCAAAGCGATCCTAAGAGGGAGGGTAGAGCAGGGCTCTTGGCGAGCTTCTAGGATGGTAGACTAGTTAGAGTAGTGGAATGCGGAACACAGAAATGAATCGGATCATGTATTGAAAAGGGGTAACTAATCATCAGAGGTGCCTTTTGGTGGAATGACTGGAGAGTTAGAAAAACTTTAAAGTTAAACGTGTTCACTTGATAAAAATCCTAGGATGGGTGACCTCCTAGAAAGTTCTCATTTTACCTGCAGGTTAAAACCGTGCGGGTCTGGTGGTTGAAATCAGAGTGTTACAATTTGGTATCATAGCCTAATCCCCTCTAGTGGATATATGGTTCGAGGACGAACCACGCAGAAGCTGGTGGGCCTATGAAATTCCGACTCGGCAAAGTGATCCTAAAAGGGCGGGTAGAGTAGGGCTCCTGGCGAGCTTCTAGGATGACAGACTAGTTAGGGCAGTGGAATGCGGGATACATGAATGGATTGGATCATATATCAAAAAGGGATAACTAATCATCAGAGGCGTCTTTTGATGGAATGACTAGAGAATTGAAAGAACTTCAAAGTTAAGTGTGTTCGTTTGATAGAAATCCTAGGATAGGTGACCTCCTGAAAAGTTCCCATGCGGGTTTTGCCGATCTAGTATGGGATGGAATCGGCTTAATCTAGAGCAAACAATTCCTCTGGTGGTTGGAATCCGGGTTTTGCCGATCTAGTATGGGATGAAATCGGCTTAATTTAGAGCTGACAATTCCTCTGGTGATTGAAATCAGGGCGTTACAGTGATGGACATTGTTCTATTCACCAACCTACCAATTGCTACATTACATATCAAAACAATAACCACAACAACATATCCAAATCATCTTCACTTTCTTTTCTTTCTCTACCCTATCAAGCTTCCTAAGCAACCAACCCAATTGTAACCAAATTTGAGTAGACCCACCCATCCAAGGAAATGACAATATGGTTAGATTGACCAATTTAATTTTTTTAAATTTAGTTAATATAAAAAATAATTTGATTAATTTGGCTCGATTAAAAATTTCACTCAAATAACTGATGGCTAAATGTTCATCCTAGCAATAACTAGGTGTTTACATATAAGGTACACAATAAGACCTTAAAACCCTAAAAAAACTTTCCAAAATTGAAGAAAAATACCAAAAATAAAAAATTTATATCTCATAATTCATGCATCTAAGGAATCTTTTTCGTTGCTATCAATCCATATCAAGCTCATTTCTTGACCACATTGACAAAATGTTGGAGGCCATGCATTCCTTTTTGAGCTTACCAATGATGGTTCAGCCATGAGATAGAAGAGAGAAAGAGAGATACAAGATGGATAAGAGTAAAAGGAAGTAGAGTCTCATTTTGATTTGTGGTTTGGGAGAAAAGGATGGATAGGAGGACAAATGAGATGCGATAAAAAGAAGTAATTTTCCAAGTTGACATGGTAGAAAAAACCAAAATTACCTTTTTGTGTTACACAAATTGGACTTGAGAAATTTTTACGTGACAAATTGAATTTGAGGGACAATATAAGATAGGTGCTATATTTAGGGATGGAGCGCCATGATTATTTTGGAGTACTCGTCCACTCCAAACCATTTAATAAAATTACAAGTAGTTGTAAATGAGATTGAAACGGGTTCAAGCAGTGAAATTACTATCCATAACAAATGTAAATAAGATTCATATAAAGATATTTAGGTATCTGCTGTATTCAATGACTTTGGTCATGGATACCAACATAGCATTATTAATAAAATATATATTTTAAATAAGTTTGGTTCACATAGTTTAATATTTGTGGATACCTATCCAATTAAATGACACTTTAGACAAATTTAAGATAAATACGAATAATAAAATTCTAAACCGACACGGTACTTGAATAGCACGGATAATAAATTTTAAATGAATATGACTAGGTGCTGCTTAAAATTTACATGTACTATTTATTTTCATCCATAGCTATAATTTGCTTTAAACCATTACATAAATAACTAACTAATTTATCTTTTTTCAAATATATTTGTATTTTAAATTTCGCATGTTAAAATTTTTTTTTCGTATTCTAAGTTATTTTATTTCCTTTTTTTTTTGTGTTTTAAATTTCGTATTTTAAATTATTTTTCTTCTCAAATATTTTTAACTGACGTTCGACAAGAGACTTGCATTCTTCCTTCGAAAACAGATAAGAAAATGGCGCTGAAATGCTTCGCGTCTTCAATGCCTCTTCATGCAACCTACGATCGTGTCGTCCAATTGACACCGGTATCATCTGCTTTATCATCTCTTCCAGAATCCCTTCAAACAAGAAGAGGAATTTTATCAGTCGTATCAGCATGCACAATCTTTTCGATTTCTGTCCCATTCTCTACTGCTGCTGCTTCTTCAAATAATCAGCTTATCGAGCTCCCAAATTCTGGTGGAGTTAAGGCCTTGAACATCCGTGTCGGTTCCGGCGAATTCCCTGCCGACGGTGATCAGGTTCTCTCTCTGTGTTCTTCAATTTTCTTATCTAATGACCAATTTGATCAAATTTGCTTCTAGAAAGATAAATTTGTTTTTTAAAGGTTGCAATCCATTACTATGGAAGATTGGCAGCAAAACAAGGATGGCGCTTTGATTCAACATACGATCACAAAGATAGTAGGGGTGAACCAATTCCTTTCAATTTCGTTCTGGGCTCGGGGAAAGTAAGTTTCTCGACTCACAGTCTTCTGATTTATGTAGTATTTGCAATGGATTGCCTTTCCGTTATTTATTACTGGGTTCAGTTGCTATTTAGTTCTGGAGGTTTGATTTAATTCAGTTTTTGGTTCATAAATCTAATATCTATTTTAGAAACTGAAATCACAAATTTCTAACATTTCGTTCTGACAAAACAAATATTCTCTAGTTCTTCTGGTTGCTTAGTTGCTGAAATTTGTCAAAATATAGATAGATCTTGGCTAGTGAAGTTCAGCAGTCTTTAAGATAATTTATTTAGGAAGTTAACCTCGTAACCCATTTCCAAGTCTTTTTATAATGTATATGAGAGTTGATGAAGCTAAATTTTAAAGTTCTAATATTAACCTCCAACGTCCAATTGCCCTTAAAAACTTTACATCGATACTGTCTTAATTCTTTTTAACTACGATTAGTCTCTTATTCTCTTTGGAACTCCAAACAAAGTAAGGTTATTAACTCCCATTCACAATCGATTAGTCTCTAGGAACTACTTGTTCCATTTTAAAACTCCCAGATAATGCATTGAACGCTAGATAGTAAACTTCCTATACCTTTCACTTAACTTTTTATTTGAGTAATAACAAATTTAACGAAATTAGTTGAGGAATGAACTTGCATTTGGTTAACTCAACTTTAAAAGTAGAGATACAGCTTGTGAATTAGTTCGAATCTTGAGGGCTAAATACTAATCAACTGTTATTATTTTCCTGCAGTTTATGAAAATTGCTTATGAGGCTCATATATAATTATGAATAAAGTTATTGTGTTTTATATCGTCCTATATTATCAGGAATATTTTATTCGCTATGGAATGCAATTAAATCAATGATAATTTGGCATATTGCAATAAATATTTGAAAAGCATTACCCAATTGATAATTGCATGAACAATCAAAATTGAAACTTTTGAGTATGAATTTGGAAAAAAAATGTAAAAAATTTAAATTAATTAAAGTTAAGTAGAAAAAAACTGTGAATACAGAAAAAACAATGAAGTTGGAAAATCATTTGCTAATATGCATTGGAACTGCTTGCAGGTCATTTCAGGGATTGAAGTAGCTGTAAAATCAATGAGAGTTGGTGGCATTCGTAGAGTCATCATTCCGCCATCACAAGGATATCAGAACACAACACAAGAACCTATACCACCTAATGTATGTAAATTTTATCCTTTTTTCCTAATTGAATCTTTATCATTTTTTCCCTTTTCTAATAACAAGTTATCACTAGCTCTTTGCAGTTATATTTTCTTCTGTTATGTTATATGAGAAAATGTCTTCATTTTCTTAGCTTAAACCACTACTTCCACCTTCCTACCTTGTAGAACTTCCCCTGTCTTACTATGTTTAAATAGAAGTAATCTGCTCTGAACAAGAGTTGCAACTGAAAAAGGATACTTAATTTGCAATTTCACAATTTAAAGATCTATTTCTACCTCTAAGGAAGACATTTCTTAGAACAGTGAAGACCTTACAGTTCCCATATTGTCCTGCCATGGATTAGAAAACAAAGGGTGCACTTGTGAAGTTTATTGGCAATTGTGCTTGCATAGGCATGTGAGAGAGAAAGAGAGAGAAGGCTATATCTGACCTTTCCTCTTGCACTGTTAGGTGAATGGATCAAAGTAGCCTATTTCGGAGTCCCTATATAGTATTAATTTTTGCTCATAGGGATAATACGTTGTGGCTTGACAGCAATCAAGAACTTCAGGCAAAAGGTACTTGGATTTGAGAGTTGAGATGAAGTTTTGTGTAAGACTAGTATTGGGGCTGTATTTTCCATATATTGTTTAGAACCATTCTCTTTCAGAACCTTTATCTTTTCTGAACTTTACTTTATTACAAACTTTTTGCCTTGATACTATTTATATTTTGAGCCTTTCTCCAAGTTATTAAGCACAAGTTCTGGATCTAACTCATTGTAGCATTGGTGTGGTGAGAACTAGTTGTAAATTGTAATCATAGTTATTGACGGTGCCTGGCACAAGCAAGGAGTGCACCCACTAGTGCCTTTGCCTCAAAACACTCACAAGGCTGGCAAGCTAGTTATTGCTGTTCCTTTTTAAGTTATTTCATCTAGTCATTAGTTTTTTTGTTCTTTCTTAAGTTATTTCATCTAGTCATTTCTTTGCAATATTTTAGGGATGGAGTTACCTCATGCGTGTGTGTCTATATATATATATATATATATATATATAATTATACATATAAAAGGAATGTATAGAAGACTACAATTTCTATTAAAAGAAAGAGAAAGGGAAAGATATTTTGAGCTATGTATTAAAAATCAATGTTTTGTTGAAGTTTATATGAAAGACAGAGAGGGAAAGAGAGAATCTAAGATAGAAAGAGGATGAAAAGAGAAGTTGAAAAAAAAAGTCAATATTAATTTTATTCTATTAATGTTATGTAATAATATTTTATTTTCAATTTGATCATAGAGAACTCTTGCTATGAACTATCAGATTAGGGGTACAATAGTAGAAAAAATGGAAAAATAAGATGGGGGTATAAATGCAGCAAACACTATTAAACATACAACCATAGTGTCACGGTCCCATATCACGCACCAGGATCGGGACATGCGGCACTTACTTGGAACTCCTTCAAATAAGCCAGCTAATGATATCAATTAGTTATCTGCAAGCAGAGAACAGTCGTTAGAACAACATAATATCGATAAAAAATCATATAGATTCGAATATAAGCACAATCCAAGCATTATCGAAGAGCAAGTAGCAACACATAGCACAATATTGCACACAGGGGTAAAATGGTCATTCTTATTTATATATCAAATATTACATTGAAGCAACCAAGATTACAATAAGGCAACCAATGACACCTTCCGTAGACGTAGGGGCACCTGTGAAGGGCCGGGACAAGGACTCTAGCATCCAAGTGACTTTGACCACTAGTCACTCCCCTACATTCTCCCCCACCCAAACGGTCGACGCTCTCGTCGACTCGTCTACTAGGAATCTAATTCTTGAAGTTCTCTTTTTTAGGACAGGGTGCTTTGATGGAATTCAACTATCTTGTCTTGAAATTGGTGGAGGTCTTCTTCTTTCTGCCAAGTGTTCTCTGACTGCAGTAGATTCTTCCATTGCACGAGGTACTCTTGATGTCGACTTCCCTTCAGCTTGCGAGTCTCCAAGATCTTCTCCACTTCTTTGTTAAAGGATGGCTTTTTGCGGATAGCGTGTCGTTGGATAACATGTCGTTGTGGCTTACTCCTGTTGAAGTCTGACAAATCTGCATGATATAGCTTCAGTCGACTGACGTGGAATACCGGGTGAACGCCAATCCAAGCTGGCGTGTCTACTTTGTAAGCCACTTTCCCTACTTTAGCAATGATGGGAACTGAGGCTTCGTATTTGCGCATCAGCCGCTTGTCTTGGCTGAAAAATCGAAATTGGTTTGAAGTGATCTTGATCAATACTAGATCTCCAACTTTGAAGGTGCGTGGTCGACGATTTTGATCCGCCCATTTCTTCATGCGTTGAGCTGTTTTTTCTAAATGGGCTCTCGCCATTTCAGCATTTTGTTCCCATTTCGCAGTAAACTGATATGCCCTCGGGTTTCGCCCAGTGTTTGGCCCATCTAGTGTGTGAGGAAGCAATGGCTGTTGACCTGTTGACTGATGCCGAGAGGCGCTATGCGGCGCACTAGAAGGAATTGTTAGCAATAGTGGACTGCTCGACAGAATGGAAGCACTATCTCTTGGGGTCGAAGTTTATGGTAAAGACGGATAATTTCGCTGCTAGCCATTTCCTTACGCAACCTAAACTCACAAGCAAATAGGCTAGGTGTCAGGAAAAATTAGCAGAATTTGATTTCACCTTGGAGTACAAACTAGGCTCAACGAACAGGGTAGCAGATGCATTGAGTAGAAAGGTAGAGTTGGTGTCCTTGAAGAGGATAGCTCATTTATCAAAATGCTAGATAGCAACCTCCTTCAAAGACAAAATCCGAACACAATTGACCAAAGACCCACAGGCAGTGGCGATCTTGAACCTGGCGAAGGCAGGGAAGACGAGATAGTTCTAGATAGAGGATGAGTTGTTGATGATGAAGAAAAACAGAATTTATGTCCCAAGAGCCGGCAATCTTCGAAAGCTACTTCTTCATGAATGTCATGATACTCTGTGGGCTGATCACCAGGATAGCAAAGAACTTTGGCACTCATCCAACAAGGATACTGCTGGTCACAGATGGAGGTGGATGTGCAGGAATACACGAAGACCTGCTTGACTTACCAACAAGATAAGGTAGAAAGACATAAACCTGCCGGACTCCTGGAACCATTGCAAGTGCCAAGCAAACCATGGGAAAGTGTCTCTCTCGACTTCATCAGTGGCTTGCCAAAGGTCGGAGAGTTTGACACCGTCTTGGTCGTCATTGATCGATTTTCAAAATATGGCACTTTTATCCCCATGGCAAAAACATGTTCCGCAGATGATACAGCACGAGCCTTTTTCAAAAGTGTGGTCAAGTATTGGGGTGGACCGAAGAACATTGTCAGCGACAGGGATAGTAGGTTCACAGGGTCCTTTTGGAGAGAATTATTTAAGATGTTTGGCTCACAATTGAACTTATCTACTAGCTTCCATCCCTAAACAGATGGCCAAATAGAACGGTTTAATAGTTTGCTTGAAGAGTATCTGCGCCATTTTGTTTTTGCCAGCCAGAAAAATTGGCCCGCGCCAATAGACATTGCTCAATTTTGTTTCAATGCTCAAAAGAGCTCTTCCACTAACCAAAGCCCATTTGAGATTGTTACAGGTCAACAGCCATTGCTTCCTCACACACTAAATGGGCCAAACATTAGGCGAAACCCGAGGGTATATCAGTTCACTGCGGAATGGGAACAAAATGCTAAAATGGTGAGAGCCCATTTAGAAAAAGCAGCTCAACGCATGAAGAAATGGGCGGATCAAGATCGTCGACCATGCACATTCGAAGTTGGAGATCTAGTATTGATCAAGATCACTTCAAACCAATTTCGATTTTTCAGCCACGACAAGCGGCTGATGCGCAAAAACGAAGGCCCAGTTCCCATCATTGCTAAAGTAGGGAAAGTGGCTTACAAAGTAGACACACCAGCTTGGATGGGCATCCACCCGGTATTACATGTCAGTCGACTGAAGCCATATCATGCAGATTTGTCAGACTTCAACAGGAGTAAGCCACAACGACATGTTATCCAACGACACGCTATCCGCAAGAAGCCATCCTTTAACAAAGAGGTGTTGAAGATCTTGGAGACTCACAAGCTGAAGGGAAGTCGACATCAAGAGTACCTCATGCAATGGAAGAATCTACTGCAGTCAAAGAACACTTGGGAGAAAGAACAAGACCTCCACCAATTTCAAGACAAGATAGTTGAATTCCATCAAAGCACTCTGTCCTACAAAAGAGAACTTCAAGAATTAGATTCCTAGTAGACGAATCGACGAGAGCGGCGACCGTTTGGGTGGGGGAGAATGTAGGGGCGTGACTAGTGGTCAAAGTCACTTGGATGCTAGAGTCCTTGTCCTGGCCCTTCACAGGTGCCCCTACGTCTATGGAAGGTGCCATTGGTTGCCTTATTGTAATCTTGGTTGCCTCGATGTAATATTTGATATATAAATAAGAATGACCATTTTACCCCTATGTGCAATATTGTGTTATGTGTTGCTACTTGCTCTTCGATAATGCTTGGATTGTGCTTATATTCGAATCTATATGATTTTTTATCGATATTATGTTGTTCTAACGCCTGTTCTCGGCTTACAGACAACTAATTGATATCATTGGCTGGCTTGTTTGAGGGAGTTCCAAGCAAGCGACGCACGGCCGATCCTGGTGCGTTGAGTTGGCTACGTTCCTCCCGAGAAATGAAGTTCTTACGTGGCTCGACATTCCCTATTGCCGCTTGCCCTTGGGCATTTCTATAATTGGAGTTCCAAGGTCTCCTTTCCATACCCGCTTCTGCATTGTTTGAACTCACTCCCCCACCTATGGGTCTCACCCATTTGTTGGGACGATTATCACCAGTACCTGGTTGACTGAACTTATGTTTGGGAAAATTTTGCCCATAGTCCTTTAGTGCCTCTGCAGCTCTTATGGCTTCTTCATAATCGTTGATCTTCTAGGCATTCAGTATATCCCTGGCCCAGGGTTGTAGCCCTTGCATGAAGAAGTATAATTGATCGTCTCTCCCCATAGTCTTGATCTCCAACAAGCCTTGAGTGAATTGTCGTACGTACTCAGGAATGGAATCTGTATGTTGGATCCTCCCTAACTTCACTCGGTCATTATACGTTATCCTCTCAGGGTAGAATGCCGATTTCAATACCTGGCAAAATTCTTCCCAAGTGCCCATAGTGAGTTGGCCAACTCGCATCTCCTCAACCTTGGTGCGCCACCATAGCTTGCCATCTTCTGCTAGAAACATAGGTACGAGGCTTAATTTCTCTTCATCTGAGGTGGTATGTGTGGCCTTGAAATAAGTTTCCACATCAAAGATGAAGTTATCTACTGTACGCGCATCCCGCACACTTTTAAAGGGTGGAGGCTCTAGAATTTTCAACTTCCCACTTCTTGGAGGGTGGACTTCTGCATTTTTAGTAGCCATCGAAAGCAAGTCAACTTTTTCCTTGACAGCTTCATAGTCTTTTATACTCTCTGAGAGTTTTGACAACTCATTGTCGAATTCACTCACCTTCTCCCTCGCTTCATCAACTATGGGCTTTATATAATTGCAGAATTCGTTAAGGGCTACATCCAATTTTTTCGGCAATCCCTCCAAAGTCTTGACCTGAGTCTCTAGGTTGTTTATTCTTTCTTCGGCTCCTGCCTCACCACCCTGAGTGGCCAGGGCAGGACCTCGCTCCTCATCTCCTACCTCACCATCCGTAGTGGTCGAGGTAAGACACAGGGCATCAATTAAATGATTTAATTCGGAGAGCGTGGTCTGCATTTCCATCGCTTTCGTCTCTAGCGCCTCAATGCGCTTTTTTGGCCTCTAGCCAATCCGGGACAACTGTTGGCTCTCCAACAACAACATGCTTTTCTAATAAAGCAACAAGCTCCTCCACCCGCTTCTCTAAAGCATTAACGCGGGTAGATCTCGACATTTTTCCTCCTCAAAGCTACTTGCGATTCGAGGCTCTGATACCAAATGTCACGGTCCCGTATCACGCACCAAGATCGGGACGTGCGGCACTTACTTGGAACTCCCTCAAACAAGCCAGCCAATGATATCAATTAGTTGTTTGCAAGTAGAGAACAGGCGTTAGAACAACATAATATCGATAAAAAATCATATAGATTCGAATATAAGCACAATCCAAGCATTATCGAAGAGCAAGTAGCAACACATAGCACAATATTGCACACAGGGGTAAAATAGTCATTCTTATTTATATATCAAATATTACATTGAGGCAACCAAGATTACAATAAGGCAACCAATGGCACCTTCCATAGACGTAGGGGCACCTGTGAAGGGCCGGGACAAGGACTCTAGCATCCAAGTGACTTTGACCACTAGTCACTCCCCTACATTCTCCCCCACCCAAACGGTCGACGCCCTCGTCGACTCGTTTCCTAGGAATCTAGTTGTTGACGTGCTCTTTTGTAGAACAGGGTGCTTTGATGGAATTCAGCAATC
>CANUEX010025821.1:0-44819 GCA_948099535.1 Jatropha multifida | reverse complement strand
TAGGATTAATGGACATATTTAAAGGATTTTTAATAAATGGAGTATATTAAAAGGTAGAACTAATTATTTGGGTGATTAAAGGAATTAATGTGGAAAAATGGATTTTTATATATATTAAGTCAAAGTATTATATTATTAATAGTATATTGAGAAATTAATCAATTATGAATTAAATTAGGTTAATACGATCGTTTTGAGCGTTAAGTGAAATTTTAGTGAAATTGTTAACGAATTATATTTGGAGATTCTAATTAGATACAATTATTATTATTGATGTTAAGCTATAATTTTGGAGTTAGATCGATTAATGATTATTAGAGTCTGATTAAATGGAAAATAAATTATAGTAGGTATTTTGATGGTAATTAATATAAGGATGAATATTTGATAGAATTAATTAAATACTTGTGGTGAGTTGAATAAATATATTTTGTGATGAAATAAATAGAATTAATATCTAGACTAGATGCAAAATAAGTAAATAAATTAATTGCTGGTAAATAGTAAGGTTAGTGAATTATTAGAAGTTTAGTCAAAAAAATAAAATAAAAATTATTAGAATAATATTCTTAAGGGAGTTAGTAACTAATTATATTTTCTTATTATATGTGTTTCTTAGATCGACCAAGTTTCTCTATTGCTCCTCCGAATCAGAACTCAGGACAGACCTGACTATTATTCTGCGGTCACTATGAGTAATAATAAATGGTGCACATCATCCTGCATACATGCATTTCATATGCATACTATATGTTCTTCATATTATTTAAATAATTATGAATCATTTCTTATTGCTATATTAATATTCTTCATTTTCCAAATATAATATCTCAGTTCCATAATCTCAGTAATTGATATATAATATATCAGTTCTCTAAATTTATGTAATTTTCGCCCTTGATTACATTCATGTATTGCATTTATTGTATTGAATATATTTGTGAATAATTGTGATGTTAAATAATGTGTTTTTGTATCTGGGTGAAAATTGGGATGACGTGTGTCACTATGGGTCAGTGGGCCAAGTATGGGGGATCGGCTCCCTAGTATATATATATTATTATTATGGAATTGGCCTGGGGCCAATAGGTGGATTTGTGACTTCACGGACTAATTTCCGCATGTTGTGAATATTTGAATGTGACTTGTTTGAAGATGTTGTTGTATGACACGTGCTTGTGAAGTATATCATTTGTTATATTGTGAAAGCATATTGCTTGAATGTGTGGGTTTGCATTATTTATTATTATTCACTAAGTTTAGTGAAACTCATCCCCCTTCCATAAATATTTTTCAGGAAATAAAAGTACCGTTGATCTATAAGACTCTGCTTCCTTCTCCGCAGAGATTGATCATATTAGTATAAACTCTCTGTTAATATTTGGAATACTCCGCACATTTTATTTAACTCCGCAGTTAGGATGTTTAAATAAATACTGGCTTGTAAAAGAGTTATCATGTGATTATAAATAAATTGTGGAGTGTTTTATAATTATTTGGAGACTGTATGATAGGAATAGTTTGATCATATTATGACAAATAAATATTTGTATGAGAATATATTTTTATTATATGGATATGGGCTCAAGCTGTGAATAGTATTTAATACTAAGGCTGGGTCAGAACTGTTAAGTCTGACTATTGAATGAATAATGTCATAATATGGGCTTACTATTCCGATAGTCAAATGATAATAGGAATGGAATTTGATAGTTAGGTTTACTACGGCCTCGGGGGCCTTAAACTTACCTAGGTCCTAGTGCCGGTCCGGCTCACGGTTTTGAGTCGTGACATTCATATACTTAATTATTTTGACAAATAAATTTAATATGGTTTCGAAATAACAATTATTCAATTACTTTACTTTTCTTATTCTCACAATACCATTTAGAATTTCATTTCTAAATATATTGCTAAAATCAAATAAATATAATGTAATTAAATTTGTGTTTAATTAGTTAATTTGTTTCTTTATTAATTTGTTTCTTTATTTAATATTACAATTTATTATTTACTACAATAAATTTTATCTCTAAGTAAATTTTTCTTTTCTGTTAAAAATTCAACAACATCTCCTTTGTAAATTAAACTGCCTGAATTTTACACATCACAATACACAACCCCTCCATCGGGCAAACCTAATCAATTCCCATCCACCATTCTCAATTTCTCACAATTACAATATCAATATTCAAACTATATTTATTTAATTATTAATAACTAAACTGTCTTAAATTTTAAATTTATATTACTTACATATCCTTATCACTTTGATCAATAATCTCATAATATATTCATTTCATTGATAATTTGGCAATTCAATTTACACTACATTTTTATTTAGTTCGCTTAACTATAAATTAAACAAATTAAATAATACTACTCAATTAATTATCGATCTAAATTGGCAGTGAAAATGTAAAATTAATTGTAAAATATACCAATCGCGATTCGGAGTTCGGATTCAGACTCAGTGTGTGAAATGTATATTTTTGCCTCTTGATTGCCTCGTCGGAGAGTAGTCGACCGGTGACCGGACCATCGCATATGTCGTCGTGCACGATGGCCGAAAAATCGTGACTGCCCAGAATTTCACAAGAGCACCACCAATTGACTCGATTTTTCAGGGGTCCAAATCCATCCTCAAATCGCTAAGCCAGTGAGTCTTTGTATCCGGAACAGCCTCGACAGCCACCTTGAGGCTGCCGTTCATGGCGGATTCACCATGCTAGCCCAGACGTCGCAATTGAGACCAGGGAAATGATCACCCGGAGGAGTGGAGTCGATCGACACCTTTCCTTCATGCTGCAGCCACCAGAATCGCGTGGATCGCCGAAAATTTCATTGCGCGACATTGTTTGACTTCCAATCGCGATATCTCTCTCCATCGGCTTCAACTTCGCAATCCATGACCACCGTTGAGCTGCTCTCGTCAAGCTCTTTCATTTGGCGTGCTCGTCCGTCGGTGTTGCTCGCCGGAGATGGAGGATCGACGGTGGCAGGTGAGGGAGAGGATTATCGGGGAGAGAAAAAACGACGTGAGAGAGAAAGAGAAAGAGGGGATTTCTGAACGGTTTGGTCCAATTTTAATTTTATCAAAGTGATTTCGGTTTGATTTGAGTTAATTCAATTCAACTCAATGATTTAGCCGGATTTTCATTTAATTTCAGGATTTTTTTCAATCGAGTTTAATTATTTAAATTTGGTTTCTAGGTTCGATTTGTAGCACACGAAATTGTTTTTCAGTGGCTAGAGTTTATAATTAAATTTTAAATCAAGATTCTATAAAAATAAATTAACAGGTTATTTCAGTAATCCTCGGGGACCGTTAATTAATACTATATTTGTTTTATAATAGTTGTCACATGTAAAAAAATAACTTGTTTCAAAATACTTGTCACATTTGTAGTTTTAAGGAATAATAAATATTTTTTTTTATGTTTACCCTTTATATATGAGTAATAATTATTACTTCAATTCAATAGTTTTCTTAGAAAATTAATATTAAATTAAGCATAGTATAGTGAATTTATTCAATAATTTATTGTAACTTAAATAAATTTAATGGTCTTCTTAAGAAATGTGAATTTCAAATGTGACAAGTATTATGAAACATAGGTAATATTATCAAACTGCAGCGATGAGTTAAATAACCTCTTATCAGCATTTCAAATATAATGATTTAATTTTTAAATTCACATCCAAACAAATTATGATCATTATTTGGGGTAAGCATTTTATGGGTTCAATCCATTCAAATTGAATTAATATAAAAAAAATTAACTGAATTTTTATAAAATAAATCAATTTAAATTTATCGATTTATAAAATCAAAACAGACAGATTTAGGTTTGTGGTTTAATTTTGACTTAATTTTTTGTTTAAGTTATTTTAAAGTCTAAAAACTGATCTTAACTACATTTCAATTTTTTCGATTAAAACTGAAATCAAACCGAATTTTATAAATTGTAATCGGACCAATCGGTCCAGTTTTACCATATTACAAGTTAAACTATATCTGCACTTCATTGCGGATTTGTTTGGTCTATTAATTAGTTATTATAGTATAGTTAGATTAAAAAACAATTTGAAAAACTTAATGCTAAACGATAAAAATCTAAGAATTTTAGAATGATCTTTTTATTTGCTATTAATTAGTTATTATAGTATAGTTAGAAACAAAATAGAATGAGAATGTAAAAATGCTAATATTCATTAGTAAATTTTTTATTTGGAGCATATGTAAAAAAATAATTGAATACTAACAAATTTGGATAATTTCATAAATAAAATATCATAAATTATAATTATATCTAAAGTAATTTTAGGCATAAATTTATATTTGTGTTTCTCCCATGCACAAAAAAAAGGAAAAATTTTTATTCACATCAATAACAATGATTTCAAGTGGACAAAACTAAATATTAAGACAATTTATTTCCTAAAAAAATTATTAAATGAAGTTGTTTACAGAATATTTTTATTTTTTGAAAAAATATTTGATTTAAATTTTAAAGTAATAATCTAGTTGATAAATATGTAATCAGAGTTTTTTATTTTTTAATAGTATTAAAATTTGTACTTATTCATTTATATATATTTAAATGTATTTAATTTTGAGAAACATAAATTAAATGAAAAAATAATTTTAAAAAAAATTAATAAAAAGAAAAAATTAATGGTTGAATTTCGCTCATTGAAATGACCTTTTTTTCCATTGAATCTTTATACATACATACTGTAGAAAGTAAAACATTAGAAAGTATAGGAAGGAAAAGATTTTGAATGCAAAATTATTAATATGCTTAGTTGAAACGGTAATCTTCTAATGCTAGTCTATAGTAAAATGAAATAAAAACGTAAGACTGCAATTATATGTGATATGACTCTTAATTTAAAGTTAATAAACCAATTTAATTTTTAAAATTACTGTTGTTTTGAATGTCTTATACATAAAAATAAAAATTGAAGAAAAAACATAAATCATAATATTTTTACACATATGTGTTTAAATAAAACATGATTTTATATCATGTGTTAAAAGGATATAGAAATTGAAATAGCTATATAAAAGATTACAGCGGTAAAAATCAATGATAAGAAACTAAAAGGACAGAAATGAAATAATATAAAAGGAGATAATTAAATTATTAATTTACTGTTAAATGCCAAAATTACGACCTATTTTATTGATTAAAAAAATAACTCAAGGTTGAAAATGGAAATTTACTGTTTCTATGAACAGTAAATTCCGGTTCAACTTTAGTATATATATAAAATGCTCATTCCGATACGTATCCTTAAATATTTTTATTTGCTGAGCCACAAAACTGGACAATATTTGGGCTTGACTTTTTTACTTCATCAGAAACGGTTTTTGGAAATCTAAGCCCATAATCAATGGGCCCACCATGTCAACGGTCCAGATTCAACCGCTTTGTTTTTGTAACTAGAAATAGAAGAAAACAGCCCAAGCAACACATCGAATCAAGTCATCAACTTGAAGGAAGCTTCACTGCTTTACTTTACACTGATCTTTAACTATGCAGACGCTACTTCTACCGGCCGGTCGTTCAGCGGCGGCAGCGACGGCTTTAACACTCGGTCCGGCACTTACTCTCCTACACCGACATCGGCAAACGACTCTCCAACCGCTCAATTCTCCTAATTGTTGGCAAAAACTCAAATTAAAGCAATCAGTCTCATTCCCTTGCGCTTCATTGTCTTATGATCCTCTTAAAAGCAGGGATTCAAATCTCTCCCTTACTAAAACAAACGCGTCTTCTCCTTCTTCTCCAGTTTCTCCATCTTTTGTTCCCTCAAACGACGACGTTGAGAAGGCCAAGCTAGCTCAGGTCCTTTTCTTCTCTCTCTATCTGGAGAATTTCTTTTCTAATTATTTTGTTTAGGTCTTGAATTTTTTTTTGTTATGTGTAGGTAGCGAAGAGATTAGAAAGTACGTCGAGGTATTTTAAGAGGCTTGGCAGTTTAGGGTTTTGGGGCCAACTGGTATGTACAGTGGTAGCAGCTGTTATTCTTTCGTTTTCTGTTGTTGTCACTGGGAAAATCTCTTCCCCTCCCACTTTCTATGCCACTGCTGGTGGGATCGCAGCTGCATTTATTTCAGTGTTCTGGTCATTTGGGTATATTCGGCTTTCTGATAAGCTCCGGAAAACTGCTAATGACCCTTCAAAGGTATTGTAATTTGAGTTCTTGTAGAATAATGATTTTCGCAATTGGTTGTTAATTTAATTTGATTATCGATAAAACTCTATAACGCTTAATGTACAACAAAATATTTGGATTGAATGAATGAGGAATTCGTTTCATTTGCCAATTAATTTCATTGATGAGATTCATTTTGTAAGTGAATTCTCAAGTTTGGTTCTAACCAATAATACAGAGTTTATTTGCAAAGTCAACTACTTTTAATTAAATCAAATTTGTATAGGTCATTGCAAGTTCTATCAATTGATAGGATTTGGTTCAAGCATGATCAATTCTGTGGAATTAATGATTATGCCATAATCATTTCATGGAATTCATGTACACTGAACAAGTTAGAGAATTTTGAAGTGATTGAAATAGATGGAATTCCTTTTTAGTCCTTGTGTTTTAAGTTCTGAGTTTCACTTGTGTAATTATATTGCTGAAAGGAAATCTAATATGCTCTCTACCTGTCAATAGTTTGATTGAGCAAGTAAATTTTTTGTGTCTTGTTAATCCTTTAGTGAATTTGTGACTTGTAGTAAACATCTTCGATAATCTATCAAGTAAAATAATTCTGACGATTCAAGTCGTTACAGCCTTAGTTGAATTAAAAATTATTTGAAAATGGGTTGAGTCATAGCTATTCCAAATATTCTTTTTTATGAATAGCTATTACGCTTTTATTGTTTACACTTGTGCAACTTTGTGTAAACAAAATAAATTGGCCAATAGGTTGGACAAGGTCCCTTAATGTACAATGATAGATTCATTTTTCTTGCAGTCATTTGTGAAAGTTTGGTATAAATTGCTGACTTGATCTCAGAAACTAAATGGCTTCACACAAAATTGAGGCACAACATTTGTTGGACCATTAAAGGAACATCAAATTGTGCAAGTATAGTCACTGATATATTTTCTTGTGAAGGGAGAAAAGTGATGGATGAAAAATCACTGAACCATTTTTGTTTTTTACAAGGATGGTGTTTTCCTTCCTTAAGTCTTGCTAATGACTATGGACTCCTGATTGCTGAGTGTCTTCTTGAAGTGACTTTTGAATTGTATTTGAGCTGAGGGTGTCCCGATGTTTCTCTTCTTTATGAATTTCATTGGATCATGCAACTAAGATAATATCCGTTATTTAGAAAGAAATTCTTTAAGTGTGAAAGGTCAAAACTATGAGATGGTGAGCTCCTAGTATACACATCGTCTTCCCAACCTTCATGTACGCTTTGGTTTCTCAAATGTTAATGCTAGAAAAGAATAAATTCACCACTCCAATTGCACATGCACCTAACAGGTCATGTTGTAGAGTGACTGACCCTTGCTAAAATTATACATGTGCCCTTTTTAAGTGCCAGCATCAAGGTCTTTGTCTTTGTTAACATGCTGCCTTAAACTTCAAAATTGCAACAAACAATTTTCCCTCGTCATGACTGAAATGCTTTTACTTACCTCTTATATGATATTTCTCATGTGCTTTAGATTGCATTGATTGTTTGTGATTGCAGGCACCTCCTCGTGCTGATGTGGTGAAGAGCTTGAAAAATGGCATAGTAGTGAATTTGTTGGGAATGGGAGCTGCTATTCTTGGCATGCAAGCAACAGTGGGATTATTGGTTGCAAAGGCTCTTACTTCTTCTGCAAATCCTTATTACCAGGGAATTTCCCCTGGTTACAGTCCAGTCCTTGCATTGGATGTATTTTTGGTGCAGGTACGAATCGTATTCTCACTTTCTTATTGCGAAGCTCTGTTGAAGATTAACTTATTCAATTTCCAAGTGCAAAGTTCTTCTGACAATAAGATCATAAGAGAAGCCATATTAAGAAATCTTGGTGTTTCTTGTTCTAAATGTCAAATTGGATCTGTTAAATTTATCAGTCAAGTTCATAGACAACTAAAACAAGTAAATTAAGAAAAGAAAAAAAGAAAAAATTAAATCAGACATATTTTATAACAGTGCTTACATTCTAAGTGTTTCCTTTACCTTCATCCTTAGAAATACTCATTTATCAATTTTCGTACCTGAGAGAGTGGGAAGAATGTTTTATTATTAAAAGAAAAGGAGGGATTTCTTTTGTGCTTTTCTAAAATCATTTCCTGTCATATAGAAAAAATGGCTGTCTTTGTGAAATGGAGTTGATAAGAATAACCTCTCAAAATAATGTTGTACAAAGAAATATACAAAGAAAATAAAGAATCTTGACTGGCCAAAATTGATAAAACTGCCTTTCCTAATTACCCACTGTTGTTAAAACACTTGAATGTTGTTTCTTTTCTGATTTGTACTAGTCATTCAATATGAAAATTGAGTAGACCTCTGTTGCTCTCTCTTTGGTTCACCTCAGTGCATCTCTGTTGGGTTAATAATGGACTTGTGAAGTAGTGATGGATTGTGAATGATCCTCTAAATATGGCAAGAAATTATGAAAAGCTGAATGTACCTTATTGTACGTAATATTTTACTCGTGCAAGAAATACAGATTAAACATATAATTAGTTTTGGTTAAATAATATAATGGACTGTCAAACAGTTGGGAGGTTCAAAAATTGTGTCCAAAGCATTGAGGCGACAAGGATACTAACTTGTTACGGAGACAGGGGAAAAACAAGCGATAAGTTATTTTGTGATATCAGTGTTGTCATTGATATTGTTACAATATGAATAAATAAAGGAAAAAGCATCTTTGGACTTCTGGACTCTTGAACTAATTATGTTTTTTGTTCATGAGGTTCCTCAATTTCTATTGTTCCACATTGAAGACTTTGTTTATGGTAAAAGTAAAATTAATGAGAAATCCATAAATTGCTGTTCAGAAACTTATGCTCCTAAATTATTGAAGCTGCATGAAAGGAACAATTGATATTTATGCTCCTAAACTTTTCCAGTTTTATCTATTAAATTGCTGCAATTTTTTGAGAAGGGTGCGAGTTTTTAGTAACTTGTTAAAAAAAATTCTCAAATTTTATTTTTTTCCATTAGAGAATCCTTATGTGAAACACCAAAATTAAGAGCTTAATAGACAAAAATGGCAAGTGTATGAATCTTCAAAATGGAATTTCGATGAAAACTAAAAATTTATGGAGCGGTTGCTATTGTATTGTGATGTTTGTAACTATGTATGTTCCCATATCATCCTAAGTTCTTGGGAAAAATTTTTTAAACGGTTTTAAGTGGGGATGAATGGTCTGATACAAGTTACATGATTGTTTTTATTCTGATTATCTTATTTTTATCATACAGGCATCAGCAAACACCATCCTTTCTCATTTTCTGGGGCTTGTTTTCTCCTTGGAGTTGTTGCGCTCAGTAACGTTACCAGCTGTGGAAAGTATTCCTGTCCCAAGAGTTGCATAATATCTTTCTTGTACCAATTGCCAGGTGAAAAAATTGATTTTGCAGCCGAAATGTAGAACCTTCACTGTAAGGTTTCTCGAATCTTGGAAAAAAGAAAATGTGCATTTCTAGTTTAAGGTCTTGTAATGCATCATTTGAGTGAAATTTCATTGATTTCAAATATTTGAGTTAACCTACCAATGACAAATTAGAGCTCCAATGCAAGGTTTGTGCAAGCCTGCAAGGGTAGGTCCATTATCATATCATGTACGTTGTCAATCTGTTAATAAATCTCATCAAGAAAGAGAACTTTGTGCGACACCTCTGTTACATTTGTGCTGGAATGTTTTGTTTTGACTAGTCTTGAGAAATCTGCGGGCAAAAATACTTCCACTTAATTTACAAACCCGATTGGAAGAAAAAGCAACTAGTAGGTGAAAAGCAAAAGCTATTTGCCTACAAGTAATGTGATTAGGTGTAAAGTTGGGCCTCCAATTCAGGCATGGAGAACGAATTCCCACCGTCGGATTAGTGTTGCTGTATTTGCTACCCAGCTTTCCTTATGGCCTTTTTGAGGAATAAGCCTTTCCGTTTTGTGTTTGGTTGATGATTTAGATTACTGTCTGGTTAGATACTCGGTGGAAATAACTTGCCAATTTGATCATAAACATAATTTTGAAATGCAACAAATGTATCTTAGATTGGTAAAGTTTGAATCTGGAGCCTACTTTAAAATAGCCTCACTGTTACCATTCATTGAGTTAATACCATTCATCGAGTTAATGAAACTGCCAAACTGGTTATTCGAAAAAATAAATAATTTTTATTGCCAAAATTTTTGAATAACATTATGGGTTACACATGAAAGAATAACATAATATCATTATATTTCTTTGCTCTTCTTCAAACAAGATTAGCTAAATTTATTACAAACGCCTAATGTCTCTGATTCATGACTCGATTATGAAGTTTGAATTCCAGGCCTCAGCTTTGGGGCATTATATTATAAAGGTATTTTTGTGCATGTTAAATAACCCACAAGCACCTGCATGATGAGAGAAGAAGTTATAACATGAATTCAACATGTAAAGCATAAACACAAAATTTTGAAACGTTTAGCTTCAATTTCAGTTGGTTAATGATTAGATTAACAACTAAACTTGTGATATTAAATATTAAATAAAAGTTAAGAAGAGCTTTAAAACTAAGTAATAATAGTGCCAAAATCCTTTATTAGGAGTATCTTCATCTCTATTGATTCTACATATCTCGCATGTACCCAAATACATAAGCTCAAGAATTTACCTTGATAGCATCCCATATGTGGTTCCTCTGGAGTTGTGGCACTTCCCATATAAATGCTCTTGCACTGGACAAATATTAGAATCACGACTAATTTTCCCAAGATGCCTTGAGAATGACAACACAACAATTCTTCTAAAAGGTAACTTCCATCTTTTCTCCATTCTTAGCGTTTTTCTGTTCCTCCCTTGCACTTTTTTCTTCTTCTTAATAGTTTTTGTATTCTCCTTGTTTTTTCCTTTTCCCAAGGAAATCCTGCAAAAGGTTTTGGTTAAAGCTTCACAATTTACACAGTTGAAACTTATCATTGGAAATCTTGCAAATCATTGAGAAAAGTAGATGACATCTTGCAAAATTTTTTTGTGAACTCATTAAGGTTTAGTAACTAAAACAACAAGCAGATTTGCCAGAAAAATACACTGAGCAGATTCTGCAGAAATTAGATATGAAAAAACCAGAATGTGCAGAAACCGTATTCTGCAGAAACTAGAACTTGCTAAACACAATCTGCATAATTTCTTATGCAGAAATCAGAACTTGCAAAACACAATCTGCATGATTTCTTATGCAAAATCAGCACCAAAAGATTGCCCTGCTTCCATCTCACTACTAAGAAAAAAGAGGAAAAAACAACTTAAAAGCCAAGTTTTGAGAGATCATTGAATGTTACGACTTCATGTATTTCAATCCTGTATACCAGAGGTTTGGTTAGGATTGGAATTAAATAATACCATCCAATGATCTTAAAAACTAAAGACAGAAGTATACAATGCTAAAGCATTTCTTAGAATAGCTGTTGAAGCTGAAAAACGACTTGTAAAATTTCATGAAGCCCTATAACTTTGAAATGCAAACAATTCCAAGTACCCATCGAGAAGACAACAGAAACTAAACACTTGTCATGCAAAATGTATTAATCATGTGAACAGTTTCAAAATATCTTGACAATAGTAAGTGCAGCAGTAGTTCTACACAAAAGAAGCTAAATACCTCTCACATCCATATAAATATTAGAAGACACAAGAAAAGGACTTTACCTAAGTTTAAAAATAAATACTCAGACAGACATGCAAGGAAGGCCACCACAAGGAACAACAATTAAACATGCTCATGAGCCCTAAAGAAAGCCTCTATGATATCAAGAAGTGTCAGCGAATATGGCAAATCTGACATCCAAATCATTCAAAATTGCAATTCTTAGGCACGTTACATGACCACACAGTTCCGCCACATAGTTAGATTCTAATGAATTTTCTTCACCTACAATACTAGTTCAACTGGAAGTGCTATTTACCCTTTTTGGGAAAATGCCTTCAACCTCTTTAAAAAACTGCAGTCATCACCATTTTAACATCTATATACAAAAGAAAGAGCCTTTACGCCGACAATGGCATGAAGGGGCTTACTAAGACATTTCCAAAGAATTATTTGATTCAATAGCAAGGATTCAATAAGAAGCAGGAGAAACGAAGATTCAATCAAAAGAAAAGGCAAGACCATAAAAAATTAGGAGATTTTTCTGGACAAAATGGTGAGCAACTAGCCAATTCCTTACTACTTCAATACTTAGCAAAAGATCAAAAGCCAGTATCCTCAGTCGGGGACCAAGATTCTTTGCAATGTTGATATAGTCATGAAGCAAATGGAAAAAAAAGTGTCAAGCAGTAAAAGTGCATAACCAAGTTTCACAAGGATTATTAAATGGTATTAACTACGAAAAAATTAAATCAGTTCCTTTTTTATTAAAATTTACAAAAGGATAGGCTGTGCTTTTTCATTCATAACCAAATTTCAAGTTTACTTAGCACAATTAGGAATAATTTTTGAAATTGCATCAACCAACAAAAGGAGATATTCTTTACGACAAAACTAAGTCTCATTCACAAGCTCAACAAATAAAATCCACACCACAAAGGAGAGAAATAGCGAGGAAAACAGTGAAAAATCACACCTTGCAGCCAGATTACGCATAATAGGAGAGAAATTTGAGGATGGATTACCAATATGCACTGAGTAAGAAATCAAAGCCTACAAGTTTATATTATCTAGGATTAGGATCCGGAATAAATTCATTCCATTTGCATCTTCTGGTAATGCGAGTGATAAAGTGAGAAAAAGAGAAGTGAGAACTAACCTTGCTAGCTGCCAGTGAGCAACATTGCAGAGAAATTCTTCCTTTGAGTGTGCTTCATCCATCCCTTCTAATCAAATGATTTTTTTTTTCAAGAAATGGGATGGAGGAAATTAACGAAAAAAATGCCTACAGACTCAGAAAGATTTAATTCAAAAAGAATGATAATCAGATTATGTGAACTTTCAGGAGTAAAAGAATCTGACTTCCAAAACTGCATCTAAAGGAGTACAGGGGAATCATCAATGTACTTTCACAAGCAATCGAATTTTTGATCTAAGGTTCCTTGCTTCTCTATGGAAACCAGAATAATGAAGACCATCAACCACAGCACGCTTAACTGATGGAAGCATTTTCATGCCACTTTTTAAACAAGAGAATAAGAGCTTGGATGCACAAAGGAACCTTCTAGCCTTGCAAAGATTGTGGACCAAGGAAGAGTAGGTAAATGAATCCGCAGCCTCCATTGATTCAAACTTTTTCAAAGCATGATCAATCTCACCAGTTTTACCCAACCCATCAATCACACAATTTAAAGCAACCAAGTGCGAATGTAGACCCATCTCCTTCATATGCTGCTGTGCCCCCTGAATATTACCGGTCTTACACATATTATCTATCAAAATTGTGTGTGTATACTCATCACATTCTAACCCTCCTTTTTGTATTTCACCAAGCAATTGATATACAGCTTCCACGTTACCTTCTTTACAATACAAATTAAGTAGCGTATTGTAAGAAACTAAATCATGCTCAACACCACTTCTCATCATCTTCTCCATATAATAAGTCGCCTCTTTGATCCTACCGGTCTTGACTAAAGCTCCTACTACAGTGCAATATGCAAAGCCGTCAAAAGTATAACCTTTATCACTCATCTCTTGCAATATCTCAAGCCCTTGTTCAAAATTCCTAGATCTAAAGCAGAATTTCAAAACCGTAGTATAAGTTATGGCATTTGGCGCATAACCAGATGCTGCAAGCTCTTTAAGGATTCTCCTTGCTGTCCCCAATCGCCCAGCTTTACAGAACCAACTAATAAGAATATTGTAAGTAACCAGTCCTGGAACAAACCCATTCCTTTGTAAATCCCGAAGCCACCTAAGTGCATTATCCGTATAACCATTCATGCAAAGACCATTAATCATAATATTGAAAGTAGCTGGACATGGAAATAAACCATGATAAAAAATACCTTCAAAACACCGGGTTGCTTCTTCAGGCTTTCCTAACTTAAAGAAGCCATGAATCAAAGTATTAAAAGTCCAAATATCAGGAACAATACCCAATTCAAGCATTTCATCAAACAGTTCATGGGATTTCGAGAATAAGCAGTTTCTAGCCGCACCAGCTATCAAAGAATTGTATGTAACAACATCTGGGTTTATACCAGCTTGTCTCATTCTACCAAGAACTGAATATGCAGCATCAAAGTTATCCAGGCGAGAGTAAGCATCAATTAGAGAATTATAAGTGACAACATCAGGTAATAGACCTAATCTGATACCATCAATAAGGGCTGATTCTGCTCTTTCTAATTGTCTTGCTCTGCCAAAAGATGCTACGCATATGTTTAACAATCTGGTGGCCAATCTACAAACCATTCTTTGTAAAATTTTTCTATCAACTAATAATAAGAAACTAGAAAAGACGAAAATTGCGTACTAAAAATGATTATGAAATTGATGGTATTGTGATTCTTTTTCTTCTTCTTCTTCTTCTTCTTCTTGAACTTGGGCGATTAGTATTTTCCTCTTCTTTAATTTGCGCAATCGGTAATATTTCGGTCAAAGAGCGGCATTTTTCTGAATCTGAATTGCAAATACAGAATGGCTCCTGCCAGCTAACCTGAAAACGCTGTAGTTTCAACTTGAAACTATGCCGTCTAATAGCATGAAATTGTTATTCTATTAATAAAAACCATGGCCCTATGCCATTGAGAAGAATGGTTATTTTTAAGAATCAATGACTAAAAAGAAATCTGAACCGTGACCTTTTGATCAATTTTTTTTAATTGCTATAATTAATACTGTAAATAATTTTTCTTAATAATTATGTGTCTGTCCATTAACTGTTATTTATATGACTATCAGTAGAATCCTAACAATAACATGTGACTTGCTGACTATAAATTTATAAAGTATAATTATTAAAAAAATTTATCAAAATTGTAAGAAAAACTAAAGCTTAGAATTTTTTTAGTCAATTTAAAAAAAAAATTTATTTTTAGTCATTTGAAATAGTCAACATTCATGTTATAATAATTAAATATTAAAAATCTAAAAATTCAATAAAATTAGCAACATAATATGAGAGAGAAAATCAAATATTGAATAATTAATAAATCGTAAATCCACTTTAATTCTAAAAGTAGCAGTATTATTTGTCGAAACCTCTTCAACAATATTAATGTTTTACTTAAATTTTTTATTTCTTCAGAAGGATTAACATTAAATACATTTATATTAATTTTTCTTAAAAAATTTATATATGAATATAAAATTTTTTATTAATATTTTTTATTGAGATTTATTATATTTTAATTATAAAGTTTAACGACTTTCGAATTTTCAAGATATAATTTTCTTTTAAAATTTTTTTCTTCATTTATTTTGTGTCACATAATTATTATTTTCAATTAATTTTTATTAAAATAAAATAATTTTTTTAACATAATATTAATTGTTTGTCATTAATTATTAAAATATATAATTTAAAATAAAAAATTTTATAACTAAAATTTATAAAATATTTAACTATATTTATTAAATTAAATTTAACCTAATAATCAAATAAATTTTAAACTTTAAACGTTTTAATTATTTTAATTAATTTTTTTAAAATTTTCAATAATACATGCAATTTATTTTTTATTAATAATTGTGGATCTGTCAAAGCTCTGTTATAATCACACTGATGTATCCATTAATGGTTCACACCAATTGACATCATGGCAATTGACTAGAGATTCTATTAAAACACCCCTTCTATCAAATACAACACAAGACGTCCGCGTTTTGTGTTTGGTGTTTAATGATCAATAAAATGACGGCGATTTCATCTCAAATTCCCAATTAACGGACATTAAAGACATAAAAAATTGCAGTAAAAATCTTTAAGGAAAAGACAATAACTCATGTCTCATTCTTTGGGTCTGTTTGACAAAATTAGTTATTTTGAAAGTTATTAGTTATTTTAGTAACGTTTAGCTATTAGCTGTTTGAGTAGTGTTTCATAAAATGTTAAAACCTAAACGTTATATGAGTTAACTTTTTACAAAAGGTTGCCCTAATCTCTAAAAATTAGTCCAAACGTTATGTTACCGAATAACTTTTTATACAGCGTTTAGCGTTTTGACTAGTCAAAACTTTAAAATCTACTCAAAAAACTGTTGCCGAACACAGCCTTTATATTTACAAACAGATGCCTCGGACAATAAAAAAAAAAGTAGTGCTAAATAGCTCACAATAATTCTGGAGCACTGCATAGAAAAAGACATTTGTAACCTTACGTGGTTTTGGAGGGATAAATTAGAGGAAAAATTGATGAATTTTGAGGGAAAATCAAGTCATAATTACTCATGCTATAAGAAAAAAATTAGTAATAATGACTCATTATTAATGTATTAAATTAAATAATTTTGCCAAAATCAATAATTGACAACTATATTGCTCCCCATAGTAAATCAACATCATGTGTTGCATGCATATGATTATGTTGGGCCTAAGAATAAATACAGATCCGTTTATACTGGAGTGATTTTATCAATATATAGACAGCACTATATATTATCTGTTTTGGTCAAAATAAATTAATGAGGTTTTTAGCTTAGATGGGATAAGTACATCTCATTATAGTGAGTGGTTTTATAATCAATACCTACTTGTGTAATTCTTTTTATTTTTCACTTTTTTTTTTCATTTTTCAATTTAATGAAATTATTAATTTGAGCGGATCAAGTTGGATATAAATGCGTATTTATCAAACTTAACTCGTATTATCTCAATCTCTTGCACTTTGGATTGAAATGATAAATTAACTCGTATTGACCACCTAACTCGAAATTGTTAATTTGAGTTAATCAAGATGCGTGAACGCATATTTATCAAACTTAACTTGTATTTGCATATTTATCAAACTTAACTCGTATTCACCACCTAACTCGATTAATGAAAGAGTATAATTAATTTGTGTTTAAAATCTATTGGACATATAGATAATTTAGCAGTGTAATCCACTAAGATATTTTAAATGATTTATATACACATAATGATGTCATCCGTCTTCTACATTGTATTTTTTTAGGTTCCAATTAGACTTCATTAATACACATAAAAAGTGCTATACATTTTTTGATCAAAAGGAATTGATGAGAGCTTTTAGCCTAGATGATATAAGCGCATGATGATTGACTTGGTTATAAACAATTGATTCTTGGATCAATTCTTCTGTCATTTTTTTATTTTTCACCTTTTTTTTTCATTTTTTGATTTAACAAAATTGAAAAACATATGGATAGTAATGTATATGCCAGCAATGTATATGTGTGGACATTGATGAAGTGTTTAAAAATACAATATATATAACTAAATGAAACATTAGATTTTTTAGATGCAATATATATATATATATATAAAACTTAAAAAAATAAAAGTAAAATAATTAATATTAGCATTGGAAAATAGAATCAACTTACTACTTTGTTTAAAGCTATTTAACGAAAAGAAATACAAATTTCAAATTTAAATTTTAAATATCTCTAAAATCTATCAATTTTGAGTAAGCAAATGAGTACATAAATGACATTTTACGTGGCTATATAAGAATAAAATGGACATTTACTCCTTAATGATCAGGATCAACTTGAGCAGCCAAGAGTCATTATAAAAAAATGGCTTAATTATAAATTTAATGTCTGAACTTTCGAAAAATTTTTGTTTTAATGTCTCGACAGAAAATGTTTGCAATCAAGTGTTGGAATTGATAAATTTTTTTAAATCAAGTGTCTCCGTCCTACATGGCTTGTTGGAAACATAAATAGGACGCGTAAGATCCACTGATTGCAAAAATAATGCTTTGTAGGATGCCAAATAGCTCGACACATCAGATCTGACGTGTCAAGCAGTGTATCAAACCGGTACTATTTAATTAATACGAACCGAACTAAAAATCTTCTATAATCCTCTTCATTCATTCTCCATGAACCCCAGCCCGCTCCGGTTACTAGCCCACCATCACTGGCCAAGCAATAGGCAACTAGCACCTTCAGTCACTTTTTGTAACCTAAAAGTGAAAAATGAAATACACCACAAGGATTCTCCTCAAATAGAGACATACTCATATACAAAAACCATGATTCTAACAAACTGGTTTGAGTACCAATTAATGCAATAAAAAAAATTCTCCTGAAATTCTTTGAGAACTTTTATCGAACACAAAATGAACCAGCAACACATAACTTTATTAAAAGCCACTAACTAGAAGAAACCCTCTATCAAATGTAACAAACAAAATAACCCAACATAGTAAACGCCAAACAAACAAAGTCAACAAATGAATCAGATTAAAATTGGAAAAAAAAATAAGAACAGAGTACAGGTAATCCTCTTTAATTTGATATATATATATAAGACTGTAGTGATATTACTGGTCTGAAGATAATATAAATTGAAAGAAGACATTACCAAGAGAGAAAAAAGCGAATGAATCTAAGGAATGATTGATTTTGTTTTTGTCGTTTGGCCCTTTTTCCCCATCAAAGGGGAGCAAAATGACATGCGATATTCCACCAGAGTTTATGAAATCTCTCGTCATCATTGTTGTAGCTAGAAGCCGAATCTCAACCTTCGACAAAAGTGATATTGGAATGGATGGCTGGATTCGATGGCGCGACCCAAAATTGATTGCAAAGATTAGTATAAGAGGAAGGGTAAGACTGTCCTTGACTCGCCTAGTGCATTAAAACTCACCGATGGAGGCGTTAGCAGCAAGAGTCGTGAACTGCCCTCCTCTCAATTGTCCTTTTGCGCAATAGAGGTTCAAAGGAATAATCACTTTTCGGTCACAAAAAGTGAGCGAAGGTGGTGATCACCTTTTGCTTGGCCGGTGATGGTGGCACTAGTAACCGAGAGGGTTCATGGAGAATGAAGAGCGATTAAAGATCGCTTAAAGGAAGATGAACGACGAGGATTGTAGAAGATTTTTAATTCGGTTCGTATTAATTAAATAGTACCGGTTTGATACACTGCTTGACACGTCAAATCTGACGTGCCAAGCTATTTGGTGTCCTACACAACATTATTTTTGCAATTAGTGGATCCCATGAGTCCTACTTATATTTTCAGCAAATCATGTAGGACATAGACACTTGCTTAAAAAAAATTTGAAGTTTCGACAGTTTATTGCAAATGTATTCGGTTAAAACACTAAAATATAAATTTTTAAAAAATTCAGACACTAAATTTATAATTAAACCTAACAAAAATACATTCAAACATCTGAGGAAAGGGCAGCTACACTTGACTTCAGAGCCAACAAGAAATATAAATGTACATAAAAACGAAAAAAGAAAGTTCTCCATACAAACAAGCTAAAGCATAAATGAACAATAGAAACCCACAACATATCTTGCTCAGTTTTATAAAAATATATGAAAATTACCAGAATTCCTACAAACAAGACGCCAAAAAAACAGATCTTGAAAGTATCTCATGCCAAAATCTTGAAATTGCATGAGAGAGAGAGAGAATTTGAACTCTTTATGAGAGAGAAAATTCAAGAAACAACAAGAGTATCCCAAAATGAACTAATAGAGGAAGCTATAAACAAAACCCCTAAAATTAGAAATAAAGCACTCGTATACAAAACCCTAAAACCGTAACACTCAAAGAAAGATCAATTAATACTTACACAGACAAAAAATTGGGATCGAGTAAGTTAGGCCGAAAAAACGAATGCTACCGCCGGTGTTAGTAGTCGAGCTGGTGACTGACAGAATCCTAGTGGTTAATTGACGGTATTCGAGAGAGGAAAGTACAGTTTAAGGCGTGTGCAGCGAAGCAGGCGCAAGATTAACGGATGAGGTAACGCTAATTGAAAGTAGAAATTTAGAATTGCTTGAGAGAGAGAGAGAGAGAGAGAGAGAGAGCCCGATGAGTTTGATGTCTGTTAATTGTGGACCTGGGATGAATACGTTAATGTGAAGAATTTCATTAAACACAAAACGCAGACGTTTTTGGAGGGGGTGTTTTAATGGAATTTCCAGTTAGCGGCTATGTTGTTAATTGGTGGGACTCATTAATGGATATGTCAGTGGAGGTCACAATTGCGAATAAAAACTAAGTTGGGTGCATTATTGAAAAAATTAAAAAAATTGATTAAATTAATTAAAATGTCCGAAGTTCAATATTTATTTAATCATTAGGTCATTAAATTTGAATATTATGAATTATAAAATTATTTACTGATAAATAAAATATATAAATATTATAAATTAATTTTAATAAAAAGAATCTAAATCTATTATAAAATTATATATATACTTACTGTTAAACTCTGCTTTAATGCGTAATAATTTTGTCTAAAATTGGTAAATTAATAAATTTTGGTCTAATGACTTAAAAAAAATTCTGAACTTCGGCCTTTTTAATAATTTTGACCAATTTTTTTAATAATTACATCTTATAAATTTACGGTCGATAAGTAATATGCAATGACGATTGTCCTACTAATAGTCACATCAGTATAATAGTAATAATTGATAGACGGAGGCCATAATTATTAAAAAAAAATGATTTCACGATATCAATTATAACAATTAAAAAAATTGATCCAAATTATTAAAAAAAGAGCCAAAATTCATGTTTTTTTGGTCATTAGGCCTATTTTTAATTATTTTCTAAATCAATTATCATTAATAAATATTAACATGTTTAAATTTCAATTTCTAATATAGAATATATTATGTCAATCATGCTGGACCATGTGGTTAATCTTCCTGCAATCTTGTAAAATATATTTAGGCATAATTATTTTATAATTTTAATAAAAAAATAATTATTAATTAATTAATTTAAAATTCTTAATAAATTCATTGTTTGACATGATCATAATTCCAAAATCACCGATTTTAATTATAAAAAAAATGGAATCGGAATTGAACCACTTTTAGACAGTTTCTTAAACGGTTTTGAATATGCCAATTTCGATTCTATTTCAATTTTGATCCGAAATTAAATAATATATTTTAGATTTTTTAAATTTATAGTTTGAATGAATAATAATAATAATAATAATAATAATAATTACTAAACTAATTTAATAAAAAATTTTAAAATTTAATTAAAAAATTATAATAAAATAAAAGAAGTAAATTAAGAGTTCTTTTAAGGATATATTTTTCTCTGAAGTATCAATTTTAAATGAAAACAACCGATTTAGATTTCGAAAAAATGAAGAACTGGAATTGAACTAAAATTCATGATTTTCGATTACAGTTTGAAATCAAAATTAGCATGAATTTTAATTGATTCGATTTTAATTCAGTTCCGTTTCAAAATTGAACTGTGATCATCCCTGTTTATATGAATCGAATTTAACAAGTCTATCCTTTTGATTATACACCAAAATTTTAATCTTTTATGCAAAAAAATATGGGCTTTGCGGCCCACCTTCACTAAGTGAGGATGACAATAGCTAGCCAACCCAATGTCTAACATATCCATAAATCAATCGGCCCACGCTGAATTATTTTGTAAATTAAGATGGAGTGCATTGCATTTCTTAATTAACTCCATTTTATAAATTCATTAAGCGAAAAATCAAATTGTATTTCTTTGTTGGTATTTTAGTGAAAAGCCCAAAATGATCATGCGTCACAAGTGTTATTTAAATCTTGTAATGAATATTTGATTTATTCAGACAGTATATAGTTACACATAATCACAGTTCTAGAACTGCCAGTTTCGATTATAAAAAAGATAGAACCTAAATCAAATTACTTTTAGGCGATTTCTAAGATGGTTTTGGAACTGTTGATTTCGGTTTTGTTTTGATTAACTGAAATTAAATAATATATTTCAAACTTTTTAAAATGCTTTTTTAGATTTATAGCTTGAATAAGTAATAATAATAAATATTACTATTGAAAAAAAATTAAACCAATTTAATAACAATTCTTAAAAGTTACTTTAAAAAATTATATTAAAATAAAAAATAAGTTGAAAGTTTCTTTAAGAACGTGTGTTTCACGGTTTCAAACCAACCGCTGGTTTCAAATTCAAAAAATGAAAATTTGAAACAGAACCTTAAGCGTTAGTTTCTGTTATGGTTTGGAACAAAACCATTGACTATGATTTAGTGCCGATTTTGATTGATTTTATTTCGATTTGGTTCAAGTTTGAAATTGAACCGTGGTCATCCCTATATGGTTATAAGGGAAAATAGACTTTTTTCAACACAAACATATGTAGGTATTTTAAAAGCTAAAACAATATTGATCTTTAATTATTATTAGTTTTTTCTGTGACGTGCATTGCACGTCGACAATTATGCTTATTGTATACTCATTCATTTTATTCATGTTATAAATCTCTTACTAAATCAAAATGATAATAGTTATAAATTGATTTAAAAATGATAAAAATAAAAAATAAAAAATTATTATTAAGAATAAACTTCTCTAAAACTCAGAAGTTGAAGCTTAGAAATTTGAGAAGTGTACTCATGAGATCCCAAGGGCATTATGTATGACTTCTGTTTGATAGCCAATGGGGGCATTTCAAACAAACTGTATAGCGTGAAAGATAAAAACATTATTGAAATTGAAAGCCTTTTATTTATAGCAGAAAATGATCCAACCGGTTTTGCAGATTTGAAAATGAATTATTGACCTTGAATATGCATTTATATAAAAAAATTTCTAAAATAAAAATTCATATACAAAATAGTTATGAACTTATCATTTTTATTCAATTATTTTAACTAATCATTTACACAGTGTTGTAAAAATGTTGAAATCATATGTTAATTTTTTTTTAAAAAAAATAAATATTGATATGACTTCTCTTCAGTTAAATAGCAACAATCAAAAGCATCCCTATGTTTTAATCAAATTAATTATTTTATCTTTATATTTTAAGGCAAAAATTAGATGGAAATACATGCCCTATAATGAATCTAAATCATAAATGTGTAATAGTATATTTTTTAAAATGCAAACATAGAGTAATTAATAGTTAAAACATAGGAGTATAATTATAATTTCCTCAATTAAAAATTACCTACCAAATAAAAGACATCATAAAAATTCTCAATTAAATAAGATTTTTAATTAATAGTTTGGGATATAGTTTTTAAAAAATTATATAATAATAAAATATAAAAATTACTAATGATGCTAGTGGCAAAGCAAGATGAGGTCCTGCTTATATTTGGGTGGAAATGGAGCGGATTTTCGCGAATTTTGAGCTACTCATATCTATATCCATTTAAAATTTTACTATTCATATCCAAACCCGTTTAAATTTTTACTACTTGTATATGTCCAAAACCCGTTTAAAGTACCTTTATATAGATAGGATACTTTTGAATCTTAAACTATCTAAATTCGAACTAATTTAAAATAGAATTTTTACTAATAATGGAAAGGATATCTATAGGTACATACTCCCAAACACATTTAATATAGTGGGAAACAGATAGCGGGTAATCAAAGACTATACCCATACACTACCCATATCAATAACGGATAGTAATTTCACTATATGTACCCGTTCTAAACCATTTATAACTATTCATATTATTTTTAAACGGATAAGAGTGGGACGGATACTTTAAAACACCTACACCACTTTCATCCCTACTTGTATATACTAAAACGCATGCCAAAAGTACCGTTCACATGAACAGTGCTATGCTGATTTAACCTTCCTTTTTATGCTATTATTATTTTACCCTTTTTGATTACTAGCCGAACAACCCTAGATCTTTTTTTCCTGCCGATTTTATATTCTCCAAAATCCATCGACTTCACTTTCATCTTTTTCATATACTAATGATGCCTTGCGGCGAAGCCGAAGTCTTGCCTGTATGTATGAAAACGTATGCCAAAAGTATTGTTCACATGAACAGAGTTATGCCGATTTAACCTTTCCTTTTTATGCTATTATTATTTTTCCCCTTTTGAGTAGTAGCAAATAACCCTAGATCTTTGTTCTTTTCGGCTTTACATTCTCTAAAATTCATCGACTTCACTCTCATCTTTTTCATATACTAATGATGCCTCGCGGCGAAGCAAGAGTGAAGTCTTGCCTGTATATATGAAAACGCATGCCAAAGTATTGTTTACATGAACATCATTATGCCGATTTAACCTTCTCTTTTTATGCTATTATTATTTTACCCTTTTTGAGTAGTAGTGGACAACCCTAAATCTTTGTTCTTGCCGACTTCACATTCTCCAAAATCCATCGACTTTACTCTCATCTTTTCCATGTATCTCTTCTAGATCATACTTCATCTTTCAGGTAAATTTTTTTTTTGCCTTTATTATTTTCATTTTTTCTTCTATAAGAAACTTAAAATACTCTTTTTCTGATAAGAAATTTTAGTCTCTTCTTCCTTTCACAATAAATTTTGAAATGAGAGAAACGAACTTTTGATTCTTTTGTTTTGCATGAAACCCATGTCTAGATTTATTGCTAGATTTGCTTTTGATATTAGATATTCTATGGCTACTTTTTGGTATTTGCCGATCATCTTCTACCGTTATTATTATTAGATTATTGAATGTCTTTAATTTAAGATTTTCAATTAGGAATAAGACTCAATTTGCCCCCTAAACTTGGGCATAACATACAATTTGCCCAAAAATTAACTTTTTCTATAATTTATTCCTTGATCTTGCACCAAAAGAACAAAACGCCTAATTTTTTAAGAAAATTTTTATTTTATAGTTTTAACTAATAAAAATAACTTAAAAATTTTAAAATTAGAAATAAAAAATTATTTAAAAATATAATAATAATTAGAAAAATTTATAGTACTTGACTTAAAAATAATTTAAAAAAATTATAAAATTATAAAATATTTGGTTATATTGAAATATTTGGTTAGAAAAATATTTATTATTATTTATGATTATTTTATTTAATATATTTGATTTAGATAAAATATTTAATTACTTTTTAATCATATTTCATTTATATAAAAAAAATTATTTTTTGAACAAAAATGGGATATTTTATATTTTTGGTGCATGTCCAAGGAGTAAATTGTAAAAAAGTTAATTTTTAGGCAAATTGTATATTATATCCAAGTTCAAGGGATAAATTGTGCCTTATTCCCTCTTAATTCAACTCTAGCACCATAATTTTGTATCCTAACGATTCTATATCACCAGGATAATGATTACCTTAGGCAAATTTGATATCTTTCATTAAAAAAAAAATATAAATGAATTGAAATTGATGTGTTTTTAATTTGAACATCCTTGTAATTTAGTGAAATTTACAACCTATAATCTCCGTTTCAAAATCAATTAAATAGCATTGTTTTTTAAATGCCAGATTATTTATAATGAGGGTTACTAACATCCTTTCCTGCTTGCTTAGTTTGTTTGTAAGAGAGCAAAAGCTAAAGGCATATGAAGAAGGTGAAGGGACTGAGGTAAATAATGTTTAATTATGTATGTTTACTTTCTTAGTTTAGTGATTTAATAACATTGTTGCATGGTTAGTAATGGTGAGCAACTTTGGTCTGTTTCTAATAGAATGATCAAGCAAAGTCTCCTTTGCTTGATGTAGGTGAAATCTGGGAGGGTAGAGTATATTTTAAAGAGAAAACATACGGAGGAAAAAATTAGGAGAGACATCAAAGTGAAAAATGGAAAAGATAAGAAAAAAATATATGGCAAAGTCACATGCTTGACAAAATCTAGATCCTAATACTATGTAGGAATGATGACAAAATCTAGTAAAATGGGCCACTTAAGCCTAAATGCCTAAACTTATATATATTTCATAAGAATCATAGATATTATATATAGTGACATAAGACCCAAAATATTTATAATTTTCACTTTTCTTAGAGTGCATTCCTCAAACTCCAATAAATCGGGGGTGATACTAATGTAAATGATACGACTTCTAAGATATGCAAACATAGATACATTTACCCTATCTTTGTCATTTTTTTCTCTCTCTATCCTTTTCTTTTTCTAACCCCCAATTTCTTTATTTTCTCACCTAGTTCTTTTCCCCTCCTATCTATCTCTCAATCTCTGCCTCCTTTCTTTTGGATTACTGCCCCAAGGATAATTGTTCCGCACTTCATAAAACATTACTTTCCATAAACTAAAGGCATTCTGATAGACACATACCAACGATTCTTAATCCATTTTAGATCAAACAACTTTTTTTTGCATGTAAAGTGGAACTAACTTAGAGTCTTATTAAAATATCAGGATTTCGCCTAAACTGATTGATACACTAGTTGTTAAGGGTGAAACTAGGGGGCTTAGATCAGGTACTTGACTCTTCACAATGCAACCAACTCATCTTAAGCTGACATTGTCATCAATTAGTCTGGTTTCTATTCATTGACAAATATATATTGAGAAGATTACTTTTGTGCTTCAGCCAATCATGTTGGACGATGCAAACACATAACAAAAGACTCACCATAACCTAAAGCAATTGTTTGAAATAGTTCATCAGACGTCCTACATCATGAGCGATCGAGCCTAAGCGGTAGATGACTTGCTACCTAGATTCCTTCCACAGTTGGTAGCTCAAATTCGACTTAGGCTATAGTATAGTAAGGTCAACATCTTATTAAGATCGCTCGCTATAGTCAGTTAGTTCATTACTACACCTTTTGGCATGATCCTCGATCCAATTATTCCCTAATGTACTGTCTGGCATCTAGAGATCTTCACCACCTTTCGTTTTTTTATCAACGACCGAACCAACGCTAATAACCAACAATGACTGTCACCCTAACTTTTTGATCGATCTTTAGCAAAGATGGGGGTGGAAGTCTAGCCGATTTCAAGACCTGTTTATATATGTCCATACCCGGACTGGGTAGATCAATTATATCTTTTTTCTTGGAAAATGAAATTCTAAAATTTAATCTTTTTTTGAGTTGGGATAATTCTTCCACATTAAAGCTTGTCTCCATACTTATCACTCAATATAGAGAATGTGGAGGCAATGAATGTTGGAAACTAAGGCTCTTTGTCAACTCTTTGGCTAAGTCCATATTAATTTCGTATTCTAATTTAAAGCCTAACTCCATTCAAAAGTGGTAGCAAATGGAGGAACTTTTTCACGCTGATTTTTATTAGCTGCAACCTTATACCACCATTGTTGACATTAGAAAGGTGATGTTGAACACTGGGGAATCAACCATTAAGTATGTCCAATGTTTCATAAAGTTAAAAATGCTCTGCACCACTCAAATCATTAAGCCAAGTTTGTGGAATCGCTATAACACAACCTCAATTTGACAATTTGTGAACATTTTAAAGGCGATAGGTTCAAAAACTTGCAAGATGGATCGACCAGGTGACCGCATATAAGCAAATCCTCAAGGAAAAAGAGCAACAAAAAAATTCATCCAAAAAGACCTATTACCATGATCCATCGACTATCACGTGTATTAAGGTCGAGGGGGTGTCCGACCTAGAAGCTACATTTTAAATTAATACCAGGAGATGGGGGGAGCAAATGACCCATTGAACTGAATCGACACATTTCGATTTGGTTCAGTCTGATGCCAAAGAAAAATTTGGTAAATGATTTATTTGGTTTGAACAGTATTTTGTTATTCGTTATGCAGATATTCAGTTTTTGGGCTTAAAACCGAATTGAAATGGTGAAAAATCGAATAAACCAATCAAACCGACTGGTTTAATTCGATTTATTCGGTTCATATATAAGCTTCGGTTCAGTTTTATTATAAAAAGTTCGATTCCTATTTTTTGAATTTGGTTCGGCTCGAATTGAACTGAACCGACCGTTTGCTCTCCCCTATTAGGAGATAAATGCGAGTGTTAGCTTTGTTTAAAGCTCAAGTCAAAGAAGCAGACGACCAAAGAAGCAAAAGGTCAATTATAATATTTTGCTAAAAAGAGGTTAGATCCACTCAATATGCTCTTCCACGTACCCACACTTCATCAAATGATTTTCACTTAGACAATGGATTTAGTGGTGGAGATTGTCCATGCTCACCCATGGCCATTTGATACAGAAGTGTAAATTTGGAAAGGTAGATTTACCAATCAAATATGCAAATGTGGAAGGTCGGAAAAAATAGATTTACTAACTAAATTATGCAAAATTTGGAAAGTAAGAGAAGTAGATTTACTAATCAAATATGCAAATTTAAAAAGGCAGGAAAACAATATACCAAATTAAATAAAAAAGAAATAATTTGGGAAAGCAAGTAAAACAAAAGGCCACATTATGACAATTTGAGAAGTAAGAGAAGCAAATGATTGAATGCTTCAATAGGCTTTCTATACAGTAAAAGCAAAAGGATGCCCTAAATGAGCATTTTGTTGGATTAGTTTGGACTACTTTGACTAGAGTCTTTTCGTGTGATTTTCTACTAGTAGTTCTTGCCTTTTAGTATATTGCCACAGCATTTTTTGCAACTTGCCCCAATTAGGAAGATTGTTTTCTTTTAAAGGAGTGGATGAACTTCAGCTTAATTGTAATAATATAAGTTAAGGAAACTACTTCTGATCTTGCCATATAAGCTTTCCCAATATAGAAAAGTGATTGTCCCTATTTTCTCTCCTCAATCAATTCTGTTTTTGTTATGATGATGGTGCAATGCAATCTTTTGACATATCCAAGAGTCAGTGAATTCTTTGCCATTATCATTTTATTTCTTTATTTTTCCAAGTTTCATTCAAAAATTAAATGGAAGGAAAATAATGAAAAACTTGAAATTTTATTACTAAGACAAAATGCCACCATCCATGGCTACATAAAGCTGAAAAGATGGAACATGATCATCAATTATAGATTAAGAAATAAAAAGAAGACTGGACAACTTCTTTTTTAGACTTAGACTTAGACTCAGACTCAGACTCAGACTTTTTATTTTAGACTTAGACTCAGACTCTAAAGAAAACTTGAAAAGGATATATCAGCAAAGCCAGTTCCTTTTTTTATTGACGGCATATCAGCAAAGCCAACTCGCTTAAGCTCCATAACATCTCTTGCGAGTCCTTCCAACTCCAATTTCAACAGGATTTTCCTGTGAAGGTTTTTCATCCTCTAAAGGGAGGCTGATCTTATATTTCTCAGGCAAGAAAGTATTGAATCCCAAAATTAGGTCATCATGCCCTCTAAATAACTTCTTGATCCTTGTTATGACACCGACAATGTCAATTCTACAATAGATAAAACGTTGGAAATGAATTAAATCAATTGCTAATAACCTCTTAAGAAAAATGAATTATTTAGAACAAATTACATAGCGTATCATATGATTATACCTGTCAGTTCTGAAATCTTTCATGACCTCAAGAAATTCATCATATTTTTCTTTCTTATCTTGAAATGTCTCCTTCACGGTTATGACATATGTCAGGGAATCAAGTATTGTCAGTTTTTGTCCACTTCTGCCTCTGCCTCCACCACCATTGAATGCTCTTCCTCCCATCGTCTAGGGTTGCCAAAACTTCAATGCACACACATGATAAGTAAATTAATAAATTACAATATTCAAAACACACCTGGTAGATCAATCATATACTTGAATAGAAAGCAACATCCAAAATCATATTCAAAGAGAAATTTAAACACAGAGAGACATAAAAATATAAGAGATTGTCTACTTGTTTGAATTAGCAAAAAGACTTGAAACTAAAATACAAGCAGAAACATGAAGAAGAAAGAAGAAAGCTAAGAATGGAGATGTAGCTTTAAGGATGATTATGTCAATTTAACGAACCTTTCAAGAAGAGAATACAATAATAAGAGCAATGCTTTTGTCATTTTATAATAGTAGCTGTTAAGAACATACTTTGTATTCTATACTTGCTGTACATTCTCGTAATTTAATATTTTTAATAATAAATTTAAATTAAAATAATTGAATTTGAATATTAATCCTTAATAATACTTGTCTTTTTTTATTAAATTTAAATACAAAAATATGCTATTTTTATTTTTTATTAAGATACAAATATTAATCATCATCATAAGTTTATGTATTAGTCATTTAATTGATAATTTCATTTTAATATTAGGACTATAGGTTAAAATATTAATTTTTTAATGTCAATTATAAACATATTAATTCTTAATATTTCTAATTGAGCTAATAAGCTCAAATATTAGTTCTCTAATAATTTCATTAGTCATGGATATGTCTTTCATAACTTAAAAATGAATTTTGAGTGGAAAGAAAAATGGTTACAAATCATATTTTGTACGTACCCAATATAAAAATTTTTAAAAAAAATCAAAATTCATATAATATTTTAATAAATTAATCATAGAATTTCATAAAATCCAACATTCAAATATGTAGCTATCTACCTGTGTCCAAATTTACTCCTAAAAATGAGACATTTCATGTCTGAAACGGCCAATGGTATTTGTTTTTATATACAATTGTAATTATAACATAATTAGCAAACCAATTAAATTCTAACCTAACTGCCATAAAAAGATCTTTTACATGGTTTGATTCTTACCCTCATTCCCTTTGATTTGTAACCTTACTAAAGAAAGTTAAATTTTTTATGGAAGTAAACATTGCTACCAAAAATAGAAAATCAGATGCTGATTAAAGTAATAAACAGACACGGCAACTAAATATAGAAAAATCAAGTTGTACTTAACCGACTTTGAAAGAAATGATTGGATATCAAACTACCATATTTAAATTTCCAATTAAATTTGAATATTAATCGCTAGTAATATTTTCCTTTTTTTATTAAATTTTGATATTAAAATGTAATTTTTTTAATTCTTCCTTCGTCCCATTTTATTTGCTTGTTATTTCTTTTTTTTATATTCTAAAATATTTGCAAAGTTTTTAAATTTATATATTTAAATAATTATTTTTTCCATAATAACTTTTATGATTGTTCATTAAATGAAAAATTTTTATTAATATTTTAATGAGTTAACGGTGAAAAAGGGAAACTAATTTTTAATGAATAATGATTATACAATCATTAGTTATCATTAGAATAATTAAGTTTAAGCATTAGCCTTTTAATGTTATAATTTAATTGTAATATCGGAATCATAAGTTCAAACGTTAGTTCTTTTAATGTCAATTATAAATTAATTCTTAAGATTTCTAATTGAATTGGTAAGTTCAAATATTAGTTGTTTAATAATATCATTAGTGGATCATCAATGATTGAATTCATTCTTTAGTTTATTCTTTTTTTTTTTAACTCAAATTTGCTTTGGTGAATTTTATTTCATTGTAATTGATGAGTATAACAATTTTATCTTTTTTGGTGAAAAAACTAATTTAGTAATACTACCCGACTCAATCCATTTCGTCTTATTCTATTTTGATGGAACAGACTACATATCTATTGAGACAAGAATGAGACTCCATTTTTTATGTCCTGATATTTTGATATGAGACGGAAAATTATGTAATTTTTGTGCAACTCTATCTACGCACATCTCTGCTCACCCTCACCCCTTTTAAATTAATAATTGAATTTGAATATTAAATTCAAATATTAGATACAAATAGTAGTCATCATCATATATAATAATTAAGTTTAGGTATTAATCCTTTAATTTATACTTTTTAATATGAGGATTATAGTCTAAAATATTAATTCTTTCAACATGATCAATTATAATATACTAATTCTAAATATTTCTAATTAAGTTGGTAAGTTCACATATTAGTTTTCTAACAAATAGTTTTAAATCTTATATTTAAATCATAACTTGTAAGTACCCAATACAAAAAAAATAAAAATATATAGTTACTCAATTTCATAAAATTCAATGTTGACATTTGTATTTTTCTACTTATATCCAACTTCACTACTAAAAATGAGACCTTCTATGCATGGAAGGAAGGCCAATGACATTTTCTTGTATGGAAATGCAATTATAACATAAACTAACAAGGCAATGGAGTTGTAACATAAACTGGAAAGGCAATGGAGTTACAACATAAACTGGAAAATCAATGTATTAATTGAAAAATATTAAATGTTGCAATCAAATATAGAAAAATAAAGTTATAGTTGGCAATATTTCATTTTTCTATATGTGATTGCAACATTTAATACTTTTCTATATAGTTTAAATGTTGCAATTAAATATAGAAAAGCGAAGCATTGCCAAAGCATAACGTTACTTTTCTATATTTGATCGCAACATTTAGCACTTTCCAATAAATATATTGTGTTTCTAGTTTATGTTACAACCTCAGTGCCTTGTTAGTTTTTCTGTTATAATTACATTTATATACAGGGAAAAAAAAAACTACCATTGGCCTTTTCAAATATTTTTGGTAGTAAAGTTGGATATGAGTAGAAAACTACAAATATGAACGCTGAATTTTATGAAATTCAGTGACTTTATATCAAAATATTATATGGATTTTGATTTTTTTTTAATTTTTATATTGGTTGATTGCAAATTATGGTTTAAACATAAGATTTAGAATTTTTTTTTTCATTCAAAGATTTTTTCAAGTTAGGAAAAACTTACCTCATAATTACTGGCATTGTTAGAGAACTAATATTTGAATTTACTAACTCAATCAGAAATATTGAGAATTAGTATTTTATAATTGATCACATAAAAAGAATTAATATTTTTAACCTATAATCCTAATATTAAAATAAAAGTATAAATTAAATGATCAATACCTTAATTATTATGATGACGACTAATATTTGTATCATTTTACAAATAAAATTTAGTAAAACAACTATTTAATTCAATTAGGAATTTGAATATGGTTGATTTCTTTTAAAGTTTTCAAGTAGAAATTCATTTTCTATATTTGATTGCAATAGTTAATATTTTACTTTATGTATGAATCCAAATTTTACTTTATCTCGTCCCATCCAAAAAATTAAATATTCCCATCTCATTTTTCTTTAAAATTCTAGGTGTCTCTTTTCTTTTATAAATTTCAAATTATGCCTTTGAAAATTATTTCATCTTTTAATTTTTCATATGACAACAATTATTTGTTAAAGCTGATAATAATTTGAAAAAAAATAATATTTATTTTTCTAAATATAAAATTAATTAATTAAATAAATAAAATTTTCATTATTTAATGTAAATCATTTTGAATAAATTTTTTCTATAAAAAAAAACTAAAAAGATTAATCAATACAAAAGAAATAATAATTGTAATTAATCTAATTACTAGATTATTGCTTATGATAGCTTAATGCTATCATTATTTATTTTTTACATAATATTCAAGATTAAATCATGTAACTATCAATTTACATGAGCTTATAATAAAATAATGATGAGTTAAAATTCAATTTACAAAGGCCAATGACATTTTCTTGTATGGAAATGTAATTGTAACATAAACTAACAAGGCAATGAAGTTACAACATAAACTAGAAAATCAATGTATTAATTGGAAAGTTACAATCAAATATAGAGAAGTGAAATTATATTTGGCAATATTTCATTTTTCTATATTTGATTACAACATTTAATACTTTTCTATGTTTAATTGCAATATTTAAATATAGAAAAATATTAAATACTTCACTTTTATACTTTGGCAATACTTCACTTTTCTATATTTGACTCAACATTTAATATTTTTCTACATTTGATTGGAACATTCAATCTTTTTCTATATTTAAATATTGTAATCAAATATAGTAAAATTTTAGATGTTGCAGTAAAAAATAAAGTGTTGTCAAAGTATAACTTCACTTTTCTATATTTGATTGCAATATTTAATATTTTTTATATTTAAATATTGCAATTAAATATAGAAAAAATATTAAATGTTGAAGAAAAGTGAAGTATTGGCAAAGTATAACTTCACCTTTCTATGTTTGTTCGCAACATTTAATACTTTCCAATAAAAACATTGATTTTCTAGTTTATGTTACAACTTCATTGCCTTGTTAGTGTATGTTATAATTACATTTCCATGCAAAAAATTGTCATTAGATATAAATAGTAATCGTAATCATAATAATTAAGTTAAGGTATTAGTAATTTAATTTTTATTTTTATTTTAATATTAGGATTATTGGTTAAAATATTAATTCTTTTAATATTAATTATAAAATATTAATTTTAATATTTCTAATTGAGTTGATAAATTCAAATATTAGCTCCCTAATAATGCCGTTAATTATGAAATAATTTTTTTTAACTTAAAAGAATCTTTGAGTGGAAAAAAAATGGTTTCAAATTTTATATTTAAATCTTACCCGATATAAAAATTAAAAAAGAATCCGCATCGATATAATATTTTAATATATAGCTATTGAATTTCATAAATTCCAATATTTATATTTGTAGTTTTCTACTTGTATCCAACTTTACTACTAAAAATGAGACCTCCTATGTATGAAATGAACAATGACATTTTTTGTATACAAATGCAATTATAACATTAACTAACAAGCAAACAAAGTTATAACCTAATATAGAAAATCAACCAACTTTCCTAATTGAATTTAAATATTAATCCTAATTAGTAATATTTATCTTTTTATAACATTAACTAACAACCCAACAAAGTTTTAACCTAATATAGAAAATCAACCTACTGATTCCTAATTGAATTTGAATATTAATCCTTAATAATATTTATCTTTTTTTAAATTAAATTTTGATATTAAAATATGATATTTTTATTTTCAATATTAGATACAAATATTAACCATTATCATGTGATAATTAAGTTTAGGTATCGGTTATCCCAAATGTCACAACAAAACACGTGGATGTATGATACAAACATATCTAAAATTATAAAATTTGGTGATATTTTTTCTGGTAGATGGAATTCGAACTTAAAACCTTTCATTTTCTATATCCTGTAGGATAGATATGAAGAACAATCAGACCACGCATAATCAGTAAAGAAGATACCTATTTAATTACCATTGTTTTGAAAACCGGACTAGATCAGACGGTTCGATCGAAAACCAGATTGTGGTCCGTCTTGATTGCCCAAGAAAATTGGATCTCTGAAAAATTAGCATGTACAACAAAACCAGCTAAAAATCGATGAATGGGACGATTAAAAATTTATTGGATTCAATTTCTTGGTTTTTGTGAGCTTTTTTTAGAATTTAGGCCTCTTAAAAGTTATACCCATTGATTTTTTAATTTTTCAGCCTCTTTATTTCTAAACTCAAAATAAAAAAATTAAGTTGTCTAACTTCAACCACATATGAAAAATAATAATATATTTATAGTAATTAATTAATATTTTCATGTATTAAATTTTTCTTATTTTATTTTTTATTTAAAATTATGTACTAATTTTTTTTTCTTTTTGAAGCCAAATTTGAAACTGTCTTTTATTTGTGATCAACTATTTTTCAACCTAATTTTCAATTTTATTTAATAAATATATTTAAAAATATTATATATAATCTGATTGAACTGATCAAGTTTTCTGATTCAGTGAACCCTCTATCTTCACCGATTTATTGACGAATCCAATTCTCAAAACAATGTTAATAACATAATATAAACTCAGCCATCTATGGGCATTGAAATTCAATCAAAATGCCTTTCTTTATCAATTATAAAAATCACGATATTATCAATCAAAATCTCAACATTTATATGAATCACAATTCTATATTTAATTCCAAAAATTATAATTTTTACTCATTAATAATTACAACTCTATTGCAACTGTAGTCATTGAACTAAAACCAAAATTTATTATATAAACACAACCTAAAACTTATGATTCAATTAACACTTTTGAATGTCATGATGGATTGAAATATCAAATCAACTCCAACTAAATGAGACTAACGAAGCACAGCGAGTTCTAAACCGGAGAAAGGAGGATTGTTGTGGGTGAACCACCGGCATCAGAATTTCAGTCTAACGATGACAACATAAATCCTTTGATATTTAAAATATCGGAGTAAACTTTATTATTGCTCTGCACGCATCTCACTACTAAGAAAAAAGAATAAAAACAACTTAAAACCAAGCGTTGAGAGGTTTGTTCAATGGTATGACTTTATGCATTTTAATTCCTGTGTGCCAAAGGTGAGGTGAGGAATGAGGATTGGTATTAATTAATGCCGCTCAATAATGCATTTCTTTGTATAGGTCTTGAAGCTAAAAAGACAACTTGTACAATTTCATGAAGAACTATAACTTTGAAATGCAAACAATTCAAGTACCCAATAAAGAAGACAACAGAAACTAAACACTCTAGCCATGCAAAATGAACTAATCATGTGAACAGTTTCAATATATCTAGACAGTTAGCTAGCTGTATTTCCATATCTTAACAAAAGATGCTAAATGCATCTCCTCATGTCCAATGTTAGAACACAGAAGAAAAGAACTTTACCTAATTTTAAAAATAATATTCAGACAGGCAATGCAAGGAAGGCCACCGGCCACCATAAGGAATAACAGTTAAACATACTCAAAGAAAGCTCTAAAATATCAAGATGTATTGGCAAATACGGCAAGTCTGACATCCAAATGATTCAAAATCACAATAATTATGCATAATAAATGACCACAAAAGGAGATATTCTTTATGGCTCTAAAACATCAACCTATAGAAAGAAAAAGGAAATTTCATTCACAAGCTCAACAACAAACGCCCGAAGAGAGAAATAGAGAAGACAACAGTGAAAAAACATACTATGCAGAGAAATAAGAACCATACATCAATTTTTTTTATTTGTGTTCAATGGACTAAAATAAAATGATACATTAATTTAAACTTTTCACTACTAATTCTTTTAATATTCTAAAAGAAGAAATATACTCTTTTAATAGAGTTCAGATACCGGGAATTTAAAAAAATATTTTTAAAAAATATAAATATAAATAAATAAGAGACTAAAGTGAAATGTCAAAGAGAGTTGACGGACAAAACTTATAACAGTCCTATAACTTCTTAAAATGATCTTTTTTTTTTCTTTTAATCTTACGTGTTATTCTTAATATTTTGAAAACCAAACCAGTAAAGTAGAAATTCACTGAACTCCGCAAGGTTCAATAGGATTCTTATATATAATATTTTATTTTTCACATTTAACTTTAAAATCAGGCAATTCAATTGTTTTTGACAATAAAAGAGCTCTTAAGCAAATGTCATATTTAAGGGTTCAGTTTTTAGTAAACATCATAAATTAATAAAAATTGAGAAACTAACACATTTGGTCAAAGAAAAAATAAAAATATCCAAAGTAATTTTAAACAATATCACATTAAACTATTAAAATAAACGGTGTGAGTCATCCTAAAAAAAAAAGAGTAACCGTAAACAACATCACACTGTTAATATAAATAGCGTGAGTCATCCTAAAAAAAGAAAACACTACAAGAAATCCTAAAAAAAAACCACAAAATCTAAAAGAACAATCTTTATATAACTTATGTGATTCAACAATGAGGATGATAACCGGTGACGACAATAATGACAATAAATACGATATATACGATGTACATGATGTATATACCATATTAGTAAATTATCTAGAATCAATTAAATATAGAATGGATATATATACACCAATTAACACATTAAATCAAACCAAGTAAATATGTTTTTTGTGTGTGTGCATATGTGTGTATATATATATACTATATCAGTATCAATCCAAATAGAATCGAATATTACCTTATATATATTGTATCAGTATTAATCTAAACAGAATCGAGTATTATCTTGTCTCTACAAAGCATGAATAATATCTATGGCAGTGACAATTTTTTGGCAAAAATTAAATTATTAATACACTTATACAAAAATAAATCCCAAAAGAAAAACGAAAAATAGAATACGAGAACTTGTTGAAAATGAAGAAATGAAAAATAAAAGAGTAGAAACTAAAAAAAAGAATACGGTAGAAAATGAAGAAACAAAAAATGGAAACCAAGAACTGGCTGAAAAAAATGCAGCAACAAAGAAAAAACTGAAAAAAAGGAAAGGGGTATTAAACTAGAAAATTAAAACGAAACATTAAACAATGAAAACATTGATAATTAAAATAAAAAATTAATAAAAAAATACAAAACTATTGAAATTCTGATTTCTTAAGAAACTAACACCTAACAAAATAAAAAAAATATATAAAAGTAAAAACAAATCCAAAATGATAAAAATTTAAATTAAAAAATCAACATGACATTCTCTAAATATAAGTTTTAAAATATGACATTTACTAGAATTAGCAGATAATAAATTAAGAATTTGGGCTTAGAAAAAAGGAAGTCTAAAAAGTACAAAAATTAGTAGCCCCAATTTCCAAAAGCCCAGATTTTAAAAAGACTTGTGCTTTGAGAAAAAAAATTAAAATTCAAATTGAACCATATTAATTGTGGTCTGGCGCACCAATTTTTATCAAATTTTTACCAGTTTATACTGATTTTTGAAACTATCGATTTTGTTATCCAATTCATACCGGATGACAGTCCAATTTCGAGTTAAACCAATCGAATCGATTCGTCCAGTCTGTTTTCAGAATAATGGTTATTCATCTGATATTTTTCTATTACAAAATTTTTTTACCCTTTTTATTAAACTATATAATTATAAGTCACCAAATTTATGTTGTGAAAATAATAATATCAATTTATATATTATTGCAGCCATATTCTAAACAGATTAGGTGTTATTCATTATTGACCCAAATTTATGACGTTGTAGTTTTTCACAGGGAAATTGTACTATTTTTCAAATTTTAAAACTTGAGTTTAAGAAATGTAATGTTGAGTGAAATTATTAAAATAGCAATACTTCTATTCGTGATTTACCTGATTACTCTTTTATTTGAATTTTTCAGATTCAGATTCACTCTCTTTACATTGTCGCTTTCTTTCACTTCAAAGTTTCAATTGCAAGCATGAACTCTACCTCCGGCAGCAGGACCAGCGTGAGAGTCGTTATCGCAAGTGATTGCTTCGTCAAAAAGGCGAGCTTGATTGCGGTGATCACTTCACTTCGCTTACATGATTGTTTCCGTCGTATTTTCTACTAATGTCGAGTGTTTATCTCCATTATTTTACGAATTTCTTGTCTTACTCTCCGTTAGTATTGGGTGTGATTCCAAATTTCTGTAAATTTCTAGATTTCAATGGTGTTTTTTTTTTTTGGAGAAAAGATGGAACTTTATTAGATAAGTAAAGCATCAGAGGCCAAAATGGCACAAATAGCAGCTGGAATTTTGAAAAATTGCGTTTGACTGATTTTCAAAGATTTTTCTTTTAATTTACATATATTATATTTAATTGGTTTATATTTGTGTATACAAAGTATAAATATATGTGCCGTATATTTGTACATATTTTTTTCTATATTCAATGTCTTAATCATTGTATACATATTTTAGATTTATATACGTATGTATATTGTATTTATTGTTGATTTGGAAAGCCTAATTTTTTCGCCATTTGTTTTTTCGATTATGGAAACGACACTAACACGGATTTCATTTAATAATTACATGAAATGGCGGTTAAAACTGTTACTTTTAATATGGTTTATAGCCCTTATTTATTGTTCTTTTTTATTGAATGAGATTTGGGTGGCGCCGTTTGTGTGTAGTTTTGAGTACGCTTTGAATTCATTAAGGTTACTTAATATTTTCCTTTTTACCACAAATTATATTCTTATTATGAAATATAATAAATAAAGAATATATATAGAAATGTAATAGATAAAATAAGAGAGAGAAGAAAAATTGATTATGTATTAGGATCTTAGTTACTCAATCCATAAAATTAAAGGACTATTTATAGGATACAAAAAGTCATCTTTAAAAGATATAATATTACACTTAAAATATATAACCATTCATCTTAAAGGACACAACCTTTTATTTCAAAAATCATAACTTTTGAAGAAATAAATAATTTCATTAATAAACTTAATAGACATCCATTATATTATATAATTTTATAACATTCCCCTTGAATGTCCATTACACAAAGAATGTCTCATTAAAGGTTGAATACATAAATTGATCCGTATATTTACATAAAAAATTTTTTTGGCTACCTCAACTTTCAAAATGACTTTTTAGCCCCTTAAAATTATTTTTTCGTAATTTATACACGTCTGACTAGATACAAATTGTCTGAGTGTATAACACGCGCACTGATGTGGAAAAATATTGTTGGCTCAAGGGTTAATTCTCCATTCGATTTTGATGATTGCCTTTAAACCATATAAATTTATATATATTATTTTTGTGCTAAAATATGTCTTATGCAGATTTTGGTATTAAAGATTTATTGAAGAAATTAATTTTCTACATTTGATTGAAGACCATGAAGACTTGGAAGAAGCATTTTTAGTTGGTATGTGTCTTAGGCAATTAATGTAGGTTTGAGAGAAATAATGATTATAAGCACAAAGTATTATTTTCCTTATCCCTCATTCAAAAATTAATTTTAATTCTTTTTATATATAAAAACCTGAAAGATTTGATCAAAACTTCATCTCACGTTTTTCTTTCAAAAAGATCCTTGGAGCAAATCTTCCCAAACGGCTATTTATTGCATTCTGTTCTGCAATAGAATTTTTTAATTCAGTTGTCAGAACTCTATTACAGCTAATCTGTTTTCTGGTTTTAAATACCACCCTGGTTTAATGCACTTTCCATTCCTCATTTAATGCTACCTGCCATCAATGTGTTAAACAAAGGATAGAGACATTTATTACCCCCCATTCCTCATTTCACTTTAGTCAAAACTTGTGACAGTCTCATTAAATGATTTCAAAATTTTCTCTCAAACGGTAAACTGTCATCTCTCTATAAAAGTGTTTCTGCTTCTCCTTATCAAAGTTGGACAAGAGTTTGAGCCATTATTCAAGCATTTAAAATCTCTCAAAGCTCTCTCTTCAATCCCTCTCCGTTCTCTTTTCATTTCTGTTCTTCAAGAAAAATCATCCAAGTGAAAAGATTTCTATTTTCATCTCTTTCTGAAGAACTGATTTGGATTTATGAGTCTTTAAATATATTTTCTATTCTTTTGTGCTTATTTCTGCATTTCTCTCTTTCCATATAGATTTCTTTGTAATTTGTTGTGGTTAGGGATATTTTAAAAGAAAAATACTTGTGTAACAACTTAGTTCAGAAGCTGTAGATTTATAGGTGTCCAAGCAACCTTCTCCTTGAGTGAGATATAAATGTCTTGATATGAGTTTTCTGATCTCCGTAAAACAGAAAAGAGTTAAGGTTAACTAGAACCTGTAAAATCTAGTGGGTTAAGGTTAGATTTAGGTGTTTAAATCTATTTCCTTTTAACTGTTGGTTTATCTCTTATCCTTGAAAAGAGATAAAATAGTGGAGGATCTCAAGTTGTATCTTGGGGAGTGGATGTAGGCGAGTTAGTATCGAACCACTATAAATCACTGTGTTTATCTTCTTTCTTTTTCTGAAGTTGTGGCTTGACTATTTTTGGTTTACACAGGTATTTATATTTCTGGAAATACAAAATTAATTTAAGTTCAATTCTGATTTGTAAAGCAATCTCTATCTCTGTATAAAATTAGAACTCTGGATTTCTGCATCATAATCTTCTACAGTTCTAGTTAGCTATTCTAAAATCATTTCTTTTTCAGAACTTTAAGTTTAAACCATTTTCTAAAGTTACAAAAAGGCTTGTAAAGAAGTTCTAATCATATATATCTTTCTTTGCAAAGTCTTTCTAGTCTTGTAGTAACTTAGCGAAGCTGTTCTAGTCTTGATAACTTCTCTTCAGTGAGTTGTTCTAATCTTGCAAGAAGGCTTGTGAGTCAGTTCTAATTTCAATAACTGTACTTCACACAGTTTTTCTAATATTGGAACTGTGTTGTAAGAGTATTCTAAACAGATTCTAATCTGGAGCTTTTGAAAACAAATTTTTTAGAAAGTCAATTTTTTAGAAAGCCCAATTCACCCCCCTTTTGGCCTGTGCCATACATATAAAAGGGACCCACAAATATCATTTCATGGCTAGTGCATAAATAAAAAAGAGAAAATAAGTTTAGGGGGGTCAACATGTCATTTTGAAAGTTGAGGTGGCTAAAAGATCTTTTTGTGTAAGTATGGGGGCAATTTATGCATTTGGTCGATGATGTGGCTACCACATAATGCAATCTTAACATACCTAACTCGCAAATTTGGCGAGTGCATATCACGCCCCAATTTCTTACATAGCCAAACATGCATAAATTACAAAAGAACTAGTTTAGGGAGGCCAAAAAGTTATTTTGAAAGTTAAGGTGGCCAAAAGACTTTTTTGCACAAGTACATAAGTCAATTTATATATTCGACCCTCATTAAAATCTTACTAGTAAAAAATCCATTGGGAAAAAAATTTAAAGGAAAAAATATAGTATTATTTGTGTTTTAAAAATTTATTTCTCCCCTGACGAAGACATCACTGCTTATCTTTTCTTATAGTGTATAATTCCTTCAGAAAATATAATATATTTTAATATTATCTCATACAATATTATGGAGCTTGTTTTATATCTAAGCAAACTATATGTACTTTGTACATATCAAAATATCAATTCAATAAGATATAAATTGTGACGTCCTTCATAAATAAAGAAATGTAAATCATATATCAATTATTATGAGTATAATGATCCTTAAAATCTATACTTGGTATAATACTATGGTACTTCAAGACATAATATTTTTATTATTGTAAAAAGATACAGTATTTCAGAACTAAAGAGTTCTTTATCATTTTTGGAGGTTGAAATTAGTTATTTATCTCGTTAAATGACCTCACAACTATCAGTTTTATTAATGGATGAGTTTTATCCATATAAAATCATTTCAATCCCTTGGATTATATGTATTAATTAATAGAAATAAATTCCATTTATAAAATGTTCGCTCTTTAGGGCGAGACAAAATTTTTTATATTCAAATTCTTTCATTTCAAATTTCTTCTCTGAATACTTCACTGCATTTTGGAGTTCTACTTGAGTCCAATGAGATTTATATTATCAACATACACAATAATAACATCAGATTCAGATGTAGACCTTTTTATACAAACACATTGACAAATTAGATAATTTATATAACCTTTCTTTATCACATATATATATATATATATATATATATATATATATATATATATATATATATATATATATATATTGAGATGATTGTACTACATGTGTTTAAATTACTTTAATTCATACAAAAATCTTTTATATCATTCAGGCATTTTAAATCCTTTAGAGACTTTCATATATTTCATCAAAGAAGAATAGAAAAATGATTAATCATGTCATTTATTTGTTTTTCACTATAGATCACATGATATTTGTTTAGCCATATCTTTAAGGCGATTTACCATCAGATGTCCTTACCGTATATAATTCTTTATAATTTACTTAGATACATCTTCAAAGGTTTCAATTTGCATGCTTCAAGTATGTTTTAATCCTTCAAGGATTATCATAATTCATATAGAGCTTTATATAATTTCTTGAGAATTCGAATTTTGTGTTTAAAGCATCTTAAATCCTTCAGAAATTTTCATATAGATATCTATATCAAATGAACTAAATAAAATAGACAATCATTTTATGTCTATATGCCCCAATAAGACTTATATTCAATATCCTTATAATTTTTCACAATATTAAGTGTTATAACATATGTAAAAATATAGCCGATATTTATCTTATATTGATTCCATTTTTTGTTTGTCATGACATGACTTATCAAGATCTCGTTATTTTCATCAAAATCATTGGTTTCAGGTACCTGAATTTTTTTTAGAAATTATTTATCAGTCATGTTTAAGATCTCTTCTGGAGAATATAACATGTTTACTCTTTTTCATTTTCAATGATTTTTATCATTAGAACTGATCAATCTACCATGCTTTAGGCGCATAATAGATTCATTAATATATGTAGTTTTATCCTCAAGGACTTCGATTCTAGTAGGAGTTTAGTAATTAATTTAAAATAGTTTGCAAAATAACTATCTCTAAAACTTCTAGTTCATACAACTTTGTGAGAGAATCAAAATTTGATAATATTATTATTTTTAATAATTAGCATATTTCAGCTGTTTATTCTCTCCTCCTAATATCTGGATCCATAACAATCAATAAATTTGGGGATCTTGATGCGAATAATTTCTATTATATATAATAGTAATATTTCTATATATAAATAGGGAGCTTGTTCTCATTAAGACTGCTTTGAGAATTCAATTATTAAAGATTATTAGAATTGAAGAAACTTTCGGTTCTTTAATAAATATCCAAATAAGAATTTAATTCTTTTTTCTCATCAATATTGATCCGAGATAACTCAATCGATCTATTATATATATATAATACCCTGAAATTTTTATTTCGAAACATTCCCATTTAAATTTAAATTGTAAATTATTAGCCAATAATATTACGCCACATAATATTATGGGAATCGAAAATCATTTTGGTTCGCCCGAAAATTTATTGAATAACCATTAATTGAATAAAATCGGACCAATATTTCTTTGATTGGACCGAATTAATTTAAATTAGACCTGAATCGGATATTTTTGAAAAACACTGTGCGTCACTATTCTTTTCTCCCCGGCAACTTACCTTGGACGGTTTGTTTTTATTTAATAATTAAAAACTTTATAATATTTTATTATT